>CM032328.1:30393227-30520775 GCA_019022515.1 Quercus aquifolioides
ATACAACCATCATTAAACCAACTTTCAGCAAATGAGTGATAAAAAAATAAAAAAATAATAATTAATTAATTAAAAATAAAAATAAAAATAAAAAAAACGTTAAGGGACCCATAAACCTTCTTTGTATGTGGCTACACCTTGTAGTTCCTTAGGAAGCTCCTTGTTAATGGGTTCAAGTTTCTTCGTAAATGGGTTCAAGTTTCTTCTGAAGGAAAGAGTTCCAAGAGGTCGGTGAACGCTTGGCTTTTAATGGCATGAAGATTTAATGATATATCAATCTCACATAACAGAAAGAAGAACCATCAATTCATTTGTCTAGAGATAGTTGGCTTGGCTAATAGAAACTTAATAGGGTTTGCCTTGGTCACGAGGATTCGTGTATATGCCAATAAATAATGTCCGAATTAAATTTATGTGTAGGTGCAAGATAATGTTTGTCCTAATATATAAATACATATATACATATACACATATATGTGTGTGTGAAAAGCTCTTTAGTGTTTTGAGTGTTTAACAAATTATAATGAATAATAATGCTTTAAAGTTCTGAATTTATAAAAAGGAAGACAATGAATTGTAGAGTTTTTTTTATTCTTTTTCTTTTTTTTTTCTTTTTTTCACCTAAAAGCTTCAAATTTCAATTTTAGTCTTAAAAGATGTTTTCAACTTTTTTTTTTTTTTTTTGCTAAATAAAAAATGTTGTCTACTAACTATATAAAAAGAGCGAATAGCTCTTTCTACAGCCCCAATTTGGTTTAGTCTATTTGGTGAGTTATTCAAAACTTACCATTTTGCATATTACTTGAGCTGGTTTTTTTTTTTTTTTTTTTCCTCGTCTGTAAACCAATTTTGTTTGTTATCTTTTTTTTTTTCTTTTTGTCCTTTTCTTTTCTTTTAAATGTTTACAGACATGATACGTTCACAACATTTTTACAATAAATTCTAGATAAATAGGTTGTTAGTTGCTGTTATGAATTTGCAAAAAAGTAATTTAATTTATGAGACATGCTAACGAGTGCTCTTAGGGCAATAGTTAACAATCCATTTTAGGAAAGTTTTAACATCACTTTTATGGGAAATGAAAAAAGCTGTCATAACATGAATTACTTTTTTTTTCTTTTACCATAAAAACTTTCTTTAAATGGATTGTTAATCAATGCCCTAAGGGCATCCATTAGCATTTTCCTTAATTTATTTAGATCAAATTAGAACCAATAACAACTTACCACATATGATTTGTTGTAAAAATGTTGTAAACGTAGTACTTCACAAATATTTATATGCATTTACACGGTATTGTTATACTTGAACAAAAAAATTTCACAATATTTATTTTCACAATTATTGAGGTGTCAATTTCTTATAGGAAAAAGAGAGAGAGAGAGAGAGAGAGAGAGAGAGAGAGATTGGGACTAACCACAACTAGAAATAAATTTATTGTGAAAATTCTGTAACATCATGTTGTTGTCACAATATTTTCACAATTGCCAAGATCTTAGTTCCTTATAAAACTTAAAAAATACAAAAAAATAAAAAAATAAAAAAAAGTGAAGTCCACAACATTTTCAGTAATGACTTGTCATCTATAATTTTTTGTAAAGATATTGTAGAAGTAGCATTTCTTTAAAATAAATAATGAAATATCATAACGGGACCTACCATGACTAAAAATAAATATTGTGAAAATGTTATAACATTTTATTGTGTTCCCAAAAAAATTTTTGGTTTAGTCAAATCGAGTGAGCCAAAATTCATTGTTCCACTCAGTCTTCTTGGGCTGGTTTTTTTTTTTTTTTTTTTAATACACAATTTTAAGTGGTAGTCATAACTTAAATCCAGTAACAATTTGTCACCTAAAATTTGTTGTGGAAATGTTATAGACGTAAATAATAAAATATTAGACAGGGACCTACCATAGCTAGAAATAAAAAGTATTGTGAAAATGTTGTGACATTTTATTGCATTCCTAGACTTCATTTTTGGTTTAGTCAAAATTCACAGTTTCAAGCATGATTTTCTTCTGTTGCCTTTTTTTTAATTTTTTTTTAATGCACATTTAAAGTGGTTGGCTTAGTTTAAAACCAATAACAATT
This sequence comes from Quercus aquifolioides, assembly GCA_019022515.1. NCBI lineage: Eukaryota > Viridiplantae > Streptophyta > Magnoliopsida > Fagales > Fagaceae > Quercus > Quercus aquifolioides. Next base: position 30,395,321 of record CM032328.1, read on the forward strand.
TGCCACCTAGGATTTGTTGTGAAAATGTTGTAAACATAGCATTACTCTAAAATAAAATAATAAAATATTAGACGAAGGCCCACTATAACTAAAATAAACGTAATATGAAAATATCATGATATTTTGTTGTGTTTCTAGACTTCTTTCTTAATTTAGTCAATTTATTGAGCCAAAATTCACTTTTTTAAGCACAATTTTCTTGGGCTGATTTTTTTTTTTTTTTTTTATCAAGTTGTTTAAAGTTAAAAAAAAAAAAAAAAAAAACACACACACACACACATAGTTTTACACACCAAAAAATAAAATTGTGTAAAAAGCATTTTTCCCCTTTATGTTTAGGGTATTTTCATTCCCCCCTAAGCTTTAAAGTTGAATTATTTTATCATTTTTATTTTGTAAATGAGTATATACCCCTACTGTTACTATTTTAGTTAAACCTTAATGAAATTTTACGACTCCAAGAATATTCCATTGTACAATGTCTTAAATACCTTACTAAATTTTAATGTCCCAAAAATTTTATTCGTGTATTTTGAGTCTTATGTGGTGGTCATACTTGGAAAGTAAGAATGATGATGTCTATGGTTTTTATTAGTTACTTAGAAAACACTAATTTATTAGAAGTTTAAATTTTCTAGATTTATAAGTTTATCTAATGAAAACTTCAATGACATATGTATTTTTTTTCCTATTTAAAAGGGTGTTCATTAAAAATTAAATAAGCTAAAAATCATAAATACACTCATAAATAAGATGACAAATAAGGAAATATGAATAACAAAATATATATTCACTGTAGATGGTTGTAGGTATTTAATTTGATGAAAAGTTTCAATTGTAGCATATATCATCATTCATTGTGTTTAAATATTGTAACAATATCTTATCAAAACTTAGTTGTCTATGTTAGAAGATAAAATTCATTATCATTCTTAGTAGAATTTTTTCATGAGTAAATATTGTCTTTAGTAAAATAAGATCTAAGAAATTATCATATTAAATAGATATTCATGTGTTAAATAGCTATACTAAATTTAAGTACATAATTTCATACTTCTTCAAAAAAAAATTGTCTTAATTTTCTTCCTTAAGGAGCAGCACGTGCCTTGCACACACAACCCAACCTAGTCAACTAAAAAAAAAAAAAAGGAGAAACAACACTTTGAAATTTATCAAACACACTACATGTTTTTACAAAAGTGCATTAAAGGCCTTAAAGTTCTTTATATAGGAAGTAGTCTAGTAACACAATACCATACATGCCCACAAAGTCAAAGCCCGTAAAGACCTTCCATCCCTCACAAATAGGAGGCATATTGAAACAACCCACTATTTTTTTTTTTTTGGGGGTTCGGCTGTATGACACTTTTATTAATAGCCAACAAAGTACAAAGAGACTAAAGGTGAGGGCCTTGGGCCTCTACTAAGGGCCTGCTACAGAAGAAAGGCAATAAAAGAGATGGGCAGAGACTCAAGACCAATTACAAAAAGTGCATATGGACTGCCGAGTTAGAGTTACAAACCACTCATCTAGTCATCTTCATGAGTGACAGTGTAAAGTACCATCACAAAAAAAATTATTGTGATCCTGTAAACTTATTATATTATCAAACTAAATGCCCACTATAGTGATACTAGTATCTTCTTGTCCTATGCATACAGCTCTTAGTTGGAATAGCACGTAAAGGTGTTGATTTCTCCAAAACAATCCCAAGATTTTCTGAAGCGTTCGGCTCTGCTCCATTTGGCAATTTTCACTCCAAGAGATGCAACAATGAAGCCAACACATGAATTAACATTCTCTCACATAAGGAAAACCGCTCACAAATTCTCCAATATGATCGCATCACCCAAAAACCTCTCGGGTCTAAATTCAGAAGGATTGTTCCAAAAATCTGGGTCTCTATGCATGGCCCAAACATTAGTGTAACCACCCACATTGCAAGATTGGGTTGGGCTGGCCAACGAGGAAGTAATAGTGGGCTGCTGGGTGCAATCTTAGTATTTCCTTAGCATGCATATATATATATATATATATATATACACACGTGTGTGTACTAAAATCTTTTTTTAATTAAGAACTCTAAAACACCCGAAAACAAAACAACATGTCAAAATAGATTGGTATCGAAATATTTCATTCTACTAGACAAATTGAAACGGAGTTCAAAATGAAATTAATAATATTGGCACATAAAATTCCTCAACAAAATTGTTAACACCCACCACCCTTGTTAATTCTTCATGAAATTTTTTCATCACTTCTAGATTTAGCATCATTTCTGTCATCACCCCCTCAACAATAAATATATATATATATATATATATAAATTTTTTTTTTTTCAATTTTCAAGTGTATGATTTGTGATCATATAGTTAATACTTCTAAGAGTTTTTTTTTTTTTTTTTGTAAGTATTCAAACGATCTATTTGAATATTTTATATTTAGATTAATCTTTTAACTTCATATATTAATGAATATTTATCCATTATACCCACTCTAATACTAGGCTCAAAATTTTTTTTTGAAATCAGTCTAAAAAAATTTTATAAATTACATTTGCATTATTATTATTTTTTTTATGTTAATGAAATATCTTGTTTAGTAAATTAAGTATTTTTTAATTATATTAATAATATTTTTTTGAAATAATTTTATTTTTAATATTTTTTCCTTAATCTTTCCCCCTCCCAAAACTAAAATCCTATATTTGTCAATAAGTGTAGATAACCAAGTTTGCAACCAGTAACAAATTATCGTGATGAGTTATGGTGGCTAAGACTCGAGTTTCAGGCCCACATCCATTGGAATAACCTCGGCCCAATTCAGCCCCCTATAGCTGAACTGTGTAGAGCTAGCCGAGTAGTAAGGAAGTCTTCAAGGTATGCCGGGAACAAGAGATAATGCCTTGGGAGAATCTGTCCACCAAGAATCAAGACCCGGCGTCAGGCACAAGTTATTAGGAAATCATATCAACAATAGAAGGTGGGTCCCTGTTTACAAGTAATATGATACGGAGGGGCCCACTAACATGCCAAATATTCCTCCATCATGACCACCGTACTAAAAGAAGGGTATAAATAAGAGGGGATGGGTAAGAAGAAGGGGTTGGAAAATTTGGGGAGAAAGACACGAGAGAAGTGAGAAAAACACATTCTAGAGAGAAGGAAATCCTATTCGGATTTCAAAGAGGGGGCTTGGTTGCTTGGTAGCCTTCACGACGGAGCTAAAATTAAGGTAGTTTAGTGCTGAGATAGAATCAGTACCCCGTCAATGACACCACCAAACACTTTTTTGGACCTCCCGCTGTGGGATAAGCCCAATTCAGAGTACAAGTAAATTGGGGGTCCAGACCCAACAACCCAAAGTCATTGGGAACGGACTACCACAACAATCTAATCATTTTATTTGATTTTTGTAAAATGATATATTTAATTCATTATAAATTATACTTTTATTTAGTTTAATAATGATGTGTGTTGTGTGGGTGTGTCAATATATATATATATATATATATATATATATATTTATTTATTTATGTGATGTTAACTGCGAAACAATGTATCAGTGGCTTTGCTCTCAAATCTATTTGGTTGCTCCATGTAAATATCTCAATTAGATTCTCCATGCAGGAAAACATTCTTTACATCCATTTGCCATAACTTCTAAGATTTACTCGCCACAAGTACTAACATGACACATATGGTGGTGATCATTGCCACTGGGCTAAACATTTCGTCTTAGTCTAGCCCATATTGTTGAGAGAATCTTCGAGCTATCAGGCAAGCCTTGTATTTTTCTACTGATCCATCTACGCGAGTCTTAACTTTATACACCCATTTAAAAAGAAATGGGTTTCACATCCTTGGGCTTTGGCACAAGATCCCAAGTTTGATAATGATTTTATGCTTGAATTTCTTCTTCCATTGCTTTTCTCCATTCTTCTATTTGAGACGCTTCTTTATATGTTGATGACTCTTTTATGTTGTCATCTTTTGTAACTGTTAAATTTGCATACTCGGGATTAGGTTTTTGTTCTGGCTCACCTTCATCTTCAAATGATTGTAATTCATCAGTTACCATGAACTGATCTTTCCTAGAATGTCCCCCCATGCTCTCAAGCTTTTTCTCTGTAATTTCCTTTAAGATTGGTAGCATTGCTTCCTCTTCTTCTGCTTCTTTAATTGGCTTTGTCACAACCTGACACAATTTAACAACCCATTCTTCTTTGCTATCATCTTCTAGTTTGTTGGTCGTCACTATATTTCCCTGAGCTATTCTCCACTTGAATTGACAATCTCAAGCAAAGTGGTCCATTTTTCCACACTTGAAACACTTGACATTACAATTTTTGTAACATGTGGATCATCGCTCATTATTGTCACGACTTCCTTGAGCTCCTTGATCTTGAGAGCTCTCTTCATCTTCTCTATCTTCATTATTTTTATTTTTAGAAACTGCATTAAATCTTCTCTTGGGTCGGTCCTTGTATTGATCGCTAGAAAGTGCTTCCTCTTCACTCTTTAATGAGACCCTAGCCATTTACTTGACCAATTCTTCTTGGTCAGCTAGCAAATTTTCTAATTCTACTAATGATGGTTAGACTGGCCAACCTTGGATAGCAGCAACACAACTTCAATATTCGAATCTCAACCCATGAACAATTATCCTTCTCATTCTTGAATTATAAATATTTGATGCAAGATCTAATTCAAAGATTTCGCGACAGAGAGACTTCACCATGGTGAAGTATTATGTGATTGTCATATCTCGTTGTGCCACTGGCATTAGCTCATTCTAAAACAATATATTGTAGCCTTACATCATTCTTCTTTGAAAATAGTGTCGAAAAGGTGTCCCACGCTGCCTTTAGTGTGTTTACACACCTAATGTGCTCCAACATCTCTTCCTCGATGCTTGTCTTAATTGCAAACATGGCTTTCCCAACTTTAATCTTCCACTTCCGCAATGTTTTAGCATTCTCAAGAGATGTGGTTTCACCACCAACCACGATCTCCCACAAATCTAGCCCTTGCAAGTATGGCTCCATGCAAGTCGACCTCGTGATTGAGCCTTCTAATGTTACTGACAGCTTGGAGGTCCACCATCACAACTTGGTGAAATCTCGCACACCACCAAATAAGCTTGGTCCTAGATCACGAGCTTCACAGTCCCAAACTGTACACGAGCAAAATGAACACCTCTAAAAACACTATCTTAGACACCACAAACACGGTCCTTAGCAGCCTTACTCTAATACCAAATTATTAAACAAAACACGTGATGAGAAGCACAAAATACTTTAGAAAATAACTCTTAAAAGATTGATTGCTAGAAAGTGCTTCCTCTTCACTCTTTAATTAGACCCTAGCCATTTACTTGACCAACTTTTCTTGGTCAGCTAGCAAATTTTCTAATTCTACTAATGATGATTAGACTGGCCAACCGTGGATAGCAGCTACACAACTTCAATATTCGTATCTCAACCCATGAACAATTATCCTTCTCATTCTTGAATTATAAATATTTGATGCAAGATCTAATTCAAAGATTTCGTGATAGAGAGACTTTACCATGGTGAAGTATTGTGTGATCATCATATCTCGTTGTGCCACTAGCATTAGCTCGTTCTGAAGCAATATATTGTAGCCTTACATCATTCTTCTTTGAAAATAGTGTCGAAAAGGTGTCCTATGCTGCCTTTGGTGTGTCTACACGCCTGATGTGCTCCAACATCTCTTCCTCGATGCTTGTCTTAATTGCAAACATGGCTTTCCTAGCTTTAATCTTCCACTTTCGTAAAGTTTTAGCATTCTCAAGAGATGTGGTTTCATCACCAGCCACGATCTCCCACAAATCTAGCCTCTGCAAGTATGGCTCCATGCAAGTCGACCACATGATTGAGCCTTCTAATGCTACTGACAGCTTGGTGAAATCTCGCACACCACCAAATAAGCTTGGTCCCAGATCACGAGCTTCACGGTCCCAAACGATACACGAGCAAAATGAACACCTCCAAAAACACTATCTTAGACACCGTAAACACGGTCCCTAGCAGCCTTACTCTGATACCAAATTATTAAAAAAAAAACATGTGACGAGAAGCACAAAATACCTTAGAAAATAACTCTTAAAAGAAAACACAACACTTTACACGCACCAGTATTACACCAGTGCACACACAACACTTTATTTTTGCCTTTGCACTTCTCCACTACTTGACCTTTTACATGACACACATCAACATACATAAATATACTTACACACATCTCACTTTTAGACACCTAGGTATTGACACTAGCCAAGACTTTTTTTTCAATTTTGCTTCACACCACTCTACACACTTGGCTTATGACACACACATCACACCCCTTCACAAGTCACAAGTGGGAGTCAGAGGTTCCTATTTATACATGTTGGAGGTCGGTTAAGTAACCGACATTGAAGCTTATAGCTTCATTTAATTTCTACTTGTAGAGTTCTAGTAGTTCTAGGCCTTAGCATTTTACTTTTTAATTTCTAGCCCATGACAGCTTCTAGACTATTACAAAAACTTGTGGCTGAGTTTTACTTCTACATAGAAGTCTCTAGAGAATCAATGAAAGACATCTCATAAAGAAATTTCAGAAATGCAAGAGAATTTTCCAGAGAAAGAAAGAGAGGCGATGCTTGAATTTTAACACGGGACCGGGGGAATAACATGGCTATGATACTGTTTGATGATGAGGATGATCCTAAATGAATAATTATGCAAGGACCTTGGTTTTTGGTAAGTATCTGCTAGGCTTATTTCACCTAGGGGAGTCGGTGACGATGGAGGATGCTAAGTTCATTATGACATCTTTCTGGGTACAGATTCATAGTCTCCAAATTAGAAGGACGATAAGGGATAACGTAGAAGTTATTGCAAAAACGTTGGGACAGGTTGAGTGCGTTGAGGAATCGGAGAAGGGGGACTGCCATAGAAGATGCATGTGAGTCCAAGTCAATATTGATATTACCCAACCTCTTTGCAGAGGTCGACTGGTGAACACAAGGGACTCAGAACCACATTGAATCTCTTTTAAATATGAGCGCATTCCGATTTTTTGCTATTGGTGTGGGGTTTTGAATCATGATGAAAAGGATTGTAAATTATGGGTGAGAAGCCACGGTACTTTGAAGAAAGAAGAATAGTAATATGGGGCATGGATGTGTGCCACCATAGGTAGATTTCAAGTGGCTAATGCGGAACGAAATAAACTAAGGCAAAACAGGACTTCCATGGCACCTTAAATAGAAGAGGCAAAGGCTGAGTTACTAGAATCAACAACTAATGGGAGTGATGACATGGATGAAATCACTGACCATGGAGAAATAAGGATGACACAGGAACATGGAGAGGTGGAAACACACTGCACCCGACTAAAAAGGAGATTCTAGCTAATCCAGTTATGTTTGAAGAACACTTGAAAGACATTGATAAGAACATGTCAAAGTTTTCACAGAATACTACTGTAGACTCGGTTAACAATGTGAGATAGTGGTAGGAGGGTTTGTCTATGGAAGGGATGGAGGTGCCTGATATCATTCGAATAGAAACCCTGAGAGTGGTGGGTAGTGCCATAAGTGATTTTTTTTCAATTTCAAGCAAACACGTCAAACATTGCATTGGAAGGCACCATTAGCATTGAAAACCCAATTCAAGGGGTACAAAGGAATGTAGTGGGGCTTGGTGTGGACACGAAGAGTAATAGGGTGGGGGATAACATGATGGTAGGGTCCAAGGGCAAGTGGAAACGATTAAGCCCCCAGTCGAAGCATGTAGGATAAGATGGATGTGAAGGGTGAATCACCAAAGAAGAAAAGGAAAATGTCTACAAATACAATAGATGAAGAGGAAGTGGGAAATATGCAGAAGTTGGAGAAAGAAACAAACGCTCTTATGGCTTAACACTTAGGATCGATTGTGGCTACTGCGCAGCACCGCCAGGTTCAATGAGTATCCTCATTTGGAACTGTTAGGGGCTTGGGAACCACCAGACAATTCAAGCCCTTAAAAGGTCATTACATGATGAAGCTCCCAAAGCTATCTTTCTCATAGAGAAGATGTTACCATAAGAACACATAAATTCTTTAAAGTTTGAATAAGGATATACACAAGGTTTGGCAGTGTCCAATGATGGATAGGGTGGAGGTTTGGCTTTGCTGTGGATGCCTAAGTCAAAGGTGCAAGTCAAGGGCCTTTCAAGGTGGTATATTGATGCATACACATACTATGATAAGGCAGATGAGAATTATATGACTTAACCAAGCTTAAAAATAAATAAATCTAGGATATGAACTGTAGCTTAGGTAGTGGTTCACATAGTGGCTCTTGTTAATCGCTCATTTGCATTAATGAATTCTTTTGTATGACTGGATTTCAGAATTGGGCCACGATTTAGAGCATAAGCTTCAGGAGAACATAAAATTATTATTATTTTTTACAGATTGGGCCATGATTTAAGGCCTTTAGATTGGGCCCTTAAGGGGCATGGCCAGGGAGGGCCTACGAGGGCCTATAGGGGTAGGTATGGGGCAAAAAAAACTTGTTTATTTAACAAGGCAGGTTCAGGTAAAAGGGCCTGGTGGCAGGACGGGTTCGGAGATAAAGAAATCCGCCCCAAACTCGACTTGTTGTCATTCCTAGCTTTATATAGTGATGTAACATCTCGCACGGCTCCTAAGTTATAAAAGAAAGAAGAACTCATCTTCTTTCCTTTTTTGATTACCTTCCACGTGTATGTATAAGATCGAATCCATTCGATTTCTAAAAAGGATTACTAATCCTTAACTTTTCGAGGAATCCTTTATCAGTGGTTGTGAATGACCTATTTTTCTCAATCTTTTCGACCTTGGTTCTATAGAAGCAAGCCAGAAACACTACAAAAAACGCGGGCTATAGCCGCGTTTCTTAGAAACGCGGCTAAAGCCTCTAGCTATAGCTGCATTTTTCAAACGCTTACTAATCCTTAACTTTTCGAGGAATCCTTTATCAGTGGTTGTGAATGACCTATTTTTCTCAATCTTTTCGACCTTGGTTCTGTAAAAGCAAGTCAGAAACACTACAAAAAACGTGGCTATAGCTAGCCTATAGCCGCGTTTCTTAGAAACGCGGCTAAAGCCTCCAGCTATAGCTGCGTTTTTCAAACGCTGCTATAGGCCCAGTAGAATAAAATTTTTTTAGGGAGACCTATAGCTGCATTTTTTAAAAACGCGGCTATGTGTCCAGCCGAATAATTTTTTAGAGAAGTTCCAGCAGAATAAAATTTTTTAAGGGCGACCTCAAAAACGCGACTATAGCTCCAACAGAATAATTTTTTAAAGGAAGTCTAGTCGAATAAAGATTTTTTAATGGTGACCTATAGCCGCGTTTTTGGAAAACGCGGCTATAGCTGACCTTTAGCTGCATTTTTAAACACAGCTACAAGTTAGCTATAGTTGCGTTTTTGAAAAACATGGCTATAGCTCCAGTCGTATAAGTAATTAAGGGTGGCCTATAGCGGCGTTTTACAGCCGCGTTTTTAAAAATGCCGCTATATGTAACAACCAAAAAAAAAATTTCCTTCAGCTTCCCACGTGCCCCTCCTTTCCCACCTACATCTCCACCTACCCCCACTTTCTTCTTTTCTTTCTTATCTCTTTCTTTCTTTTTTCTTTCTTCATTCTTCCCTCGCTCTTCTTCCACCGTAACTCTTCAGGTTATTTCTTTCCTTCTTTTTTTTTTTTTTTTTTTCCTTCCTTCATTCTTCACATTTGGGTAACTTTTTTTTTTTTCTTTCCTTTTTCTTTCTTCCTTCCTCACATCTGGGTAACTCTTTTTTTTTTTTTTTTCTTTGTTTCTTTGGAGCTGCTGCTTCTTATTTTTTCTTTCTTTCTTTTTTTCTTCATCTCAAGGACACTGATTTGTCAATAGATCTAGTTTTTTTTTTTTTTTTGTTAGTTTATGTTTTGTTAGTAAGAAAATGGAGGAGATGCTGAAAATTTTGAATGAAGTGGATATTCTAGCAATATTTGATTTTGAATTTTTTGCATCTGTGCTTGAATTTGTGCTACTATGTTGCTGATGATGTTGTGATTATGTTTAAATGAGTTTGTGTTCTTATATTTTGGAGCACGTTGTGAATGATTTTGAATTTTCTGGGTGTGTTTGTATTATGAGTATGTTGTGTTTGATTTTTAATTTTCTGGGTTTGTGTTTGATTTTGAATTTTCTGGGTGTTTTTGTATTGTGAGTGACGGGACTGACGAGTCCGTCCCACACTGACGATATCGTTCACGGACGATGACACCATCGGGAGTAACAGAATGATCATGCACGTCACTGACGAAGACATTCAGGATATTCAATGCAGTCAATTAAGCCTAGAACGGTTGAAAGGCCAGCTGTACGGACCGTTGGAACGCATTGATGCCCCATTCACTACCCCCAAACGTTACCAGAAAGAGCATTAAGACCTCCATAACTACTCCAACGGCTAGAGGCCATGAAAGAGTATAAAAAGACCACACATTTGCCAATATCAAGGTACATACACAAACACCTTAAAAAAGAACTATTATTCCTTGCATTCTCTAATTTCTCTGAGATTTCTTTGCGTACTAACTTTGGCATCGGAGGCGTGGTGGCAGGCACCACACCGGTGACCCTTCCAGGAGGCTGCAGGTTGGCTTCATCCGACCACATTGACTGACGAGTTCACGCTCCATCAGTTTGGCGCCGTCTGTGGGAACGACATTTTTTCGCATTCAGTCGCGAAAAGGTAGTTTCCTCTCAAATACCTATTTCAGATGGAGTCCAATCAAGAATCCGCAGCCTTGTCGCAGCAAATTCAGGCCCTTGCAGCTACCGTCGAAGAATTGTCCAAACAAAATGAGGAAATGAAGCAGAGACTTCAGCAGGAAGAGAATAGGTCCAAGGGAAATCGGGATGACGAAGGGGATAGCCATAGAAGAATCGACCATCGAAGGCCTACCACTCCAACCGAGCAGAACTCGGATCTACTCCAGGAGATAAGGAAGGAGATGGACGAGCTTAGGAACGCCATCAAAGAAAAAACTGAACGAAGTGTGGACCGACTGGTCAGGGCAACAGATTCGCCATTCACTGTGGCCGTCCTCGACTGTCCAGTGTCGTCAAAATTTCGGCTGCCCCAACTTGAGCCGTTCGACGGGTTAAAAGATCCCCAGGATCATCTTAACACATTTAAGACGACCCTGGGACTCCAGCAGCCCCCAGACGAGATCTTGTGTCGTTCCGTCCCAACCACTTTCAAGGGAGCCGCACGAGAATGGTTCACAAAGCTGCCCACATCGTCCATCGATACCTTCGAACAATTGAGCAATGCCTTCCTGCGTCACTTCATTGGAGGACAACGACCAAAGAGAACCGCGGATCACTTACTCACCATCAGGCAGGGAGAGAAGGAAACTTTGAGGTCATATGTGAAACGTTTCACTCGGGAGACACTGGAAGTAGACGAGGCTGATGACAAGGTACAGCTAACGACCTTCAAGGCGGGGTTGAGAACCAGAGAGCTCGTCTCGTCACTTGCAAAAAATCCCCCGAAAACAATGGCTGAAATGCTCCTCAAAGCGCAGAAGTACATGAACGCGGAAGACGCGCTGGCCGCCATCAGGGACGTTGAGAGGCCAGGAGACAAGGGTAGAAAGGAAGACGACCGTAGGGGGCAAAAACGCGAGCGTCCAGATCACCGAATCAGTGACGGAACCAGAGGAAAGGATGATAAGAATTCTCGAATGGTAAAATTTACTCCTCTTGTTATGCCTGTTGACAAAATTCTAACGCAGATTAAGGACGAGCATTACCTAAAGTGGCCACGGCCCTTACATTCGTCTCCTAATGTCCGTGATAAGAACAAGTACTGCCGGTTCCACAAAGATCATGGCCATTACACCGAGGACTGTCGGGACCTCAAAGAGCAGGTAGAGGAGTTGATACGAAAGGGGAAGTTGCAGAAATTTGTAAAGAAGGGTGAGTATAGTAAATTTCGGGAAGGGAACAAAGGCCAGCCTGAAGCTTCGTCAAGAGGGAATGACCGTCAATCACAACCTCCTCAAAATGTGGTCGGGGAGATACAGACGATCACAGGGGGACCCGTCACCGGAGGTTCGTTCAGATCCCTTCAAAAAGCATATCAACGTCAGGTGAACAGCGTCCACACGATTCCCCCGTTGAAGCAGAGACGAACCGATCAAGACATGACTTTCAATGAAAACGACGCAAGGGGAGTGAAGCAGCCTCACAATGACCTACCATAGAAGGGTTTAACACCAAAAGGGTCCTCGTGGACAATGGAAGTTCTGCTGACATCATTTACTTCCCTGCATTTCAACAATTGAAGCTAGACCCCAGAAGGCTACGTCCTTTCGATTCCCCCCTCGTCAGTTTCAGTGGTGACAGGGTCTACCCCAAGGGCATAGTCACGCTGACAGTGACAGTGGGGACATACCCGAAGCAACTGACCCGTCAGTTGGATTTCTTGGTAGTGGATTGCCCCTCCTCGTACAACGTCATCATTGGGAGACCTGCCCTCAATAAGTGGAAGGCATCCACATCTACCTACTGCTTAAAGGTGAAGTTCCCCGTGGAGAACGGGGTTGGTGAAGTTAAGGGAGACCAAGTCTTAGCTCGGGAATGCTACCAGGCTGTGTTGGCCGCAAAGGAAAATCACACCTGGATAATTGAAGAGAAGGAGGAGGAAAAGGTAGAGGCTTTAGAAACAGTGCAACTAACCGAGGAAGAAACAGCCAAAATAACCAGGATAGGGACGACCTTAAGTCCCGAGATGAGGACAAAGCTCGTCCAGTTTCTTAAGCAAAACCTGGATGTATTCGCCTGGAGCCATGACGACATGCCAGGTTTCATCAGGGAAGTGTACTATCCAGACTGGCTGGCCAACACTGTTCTGGTGAAGAAAGCAAATGGGAAGTGGAGGATGTGCGTGGACTTCACGGACCTGAACAGGGCCTGCCCGAAGGATAGTTTCCCCCTTCCAAGAATAGACCAGCTGGTAGACTCCACAGCCGGGCACAAGCTATTGACGTTCATGGATGCCTTCTCAGGGTATAACCAGATAAAAATGGCTGACGAGGATGAGGAGAAAACGGCCTTTATCACCAGCCAAGGCCTCTATTGCTATAAGGTAATGCCTTTCGGACTAAAGAATGCAGGCGCTACGTATCAGAGATTAGTGAACAGAATGTTCAGCAGGCAGATAGGTAGGAATATGGAGGTCTACGTGGATGACATGCTCGTCAAGAGCAAGGAGGAACTTACCCATTTGGACGACCTCAGGGAAACATTCGCCACTCTCAAACAATACCAAATGAAGCTGAATCCGAGCAAGTGTGTTTTTGGTGTAGCCTCGGGAAAGTTCCTGGGATTCATGGTATCCCAGAGAGGAATAGAAGCAAATCCGGAGAAGGTTCAGGCCATAATCAACATGGCGTCGCCCAAGACTGTCAAGGAGGTCCAAAAGCTCACGGGACGGATCGCCGCCCTCAACAGATTCGTCTCTAGAGCAACGGATAAATGCCTCCCCTTCTTCAAGACCCTGAAGCAGGCCTTTGCCTGGACTGACGAATGTGAGGCAGCTTTCCAAGAGCTCAAACGCTACTTGAGCAATCCACCTCTACTAAGCCCGTCAAAAGAAGGTGAGAACTTGTATCTGTACTTAGCTGTTTCGTCTACAGCTGTCAGCGCAGCCCTGATCCGAGAAGAAAACCGAATACAACTCCCCGTTTATTATATCAGCCAAGCCTTCCAGGGGGCTGAGTCCAGGTACCCAAAAATCGAAAAAATCACGTTCGCATTGATAATTGCCTCACGCAAGCTCAGGCAGTATTTCCAGGCAAATCCAATCTGGGTAATGACGGACCAACCTATCAAGAAGTCCATGAGCAAGCCCGAGGCAGCAGGGAGAATGGTCCAATGGGCGATTGAACTTAGCCAGTTTGATATAGAATACCATCCCAGGGCGGCGATTAAAGCACAGGCTCTGGCAGACTTTATCGCTGAGTTCACCCTTCCGGATGAACAAAACCCTGCCACTAAGGGTAAATCTTGGGTAATACAGACCGACGGTTCGTCGGCCCAAAAGCGGGGAGGAGTAGGGGTCGTCATAACCACCCCTGACGGAGAGATATTGAAGTATGGAGTTCAGTTGAAATTCCCGGCGACTAACAACGAAGCCGAGTACGAAGGGATTCTGACGGGGTTGAGGCTAGGGAAAGTGTTTGGAGCCAAGACCCTGTTAGTCCAGAACGACTCAAAGCTAGTAATTGGGCAGATCAAGGGAGAATACGAAGCAAAGGAAGAAAGAATGCAGAACTACCTCAGGTTGACAAAGTACTTGACTCAAGGATTCGAAGAGGTAGAGTTCGTCCAGATTCCCAGAAGCCAGAATATGGCAGCAGACGAAGTATCAAAGATAGCATCGTCAGAAGGAACGGGGTCAAATGCAGACTTGATGATGGAAGTACAGAAGAACCCCAGCATAGAAGAAGTTCGAACCTTCGCAATCCTGAACACAAGTAGCTGGATGACGCCCATTGTATCCTTTCTTCGGGATGGGCACCTCCCTCAAGACACAAATGAAGCCAGGAAGGTCAAAAAGAGGTCTGCCAGATTCACAATTCTTAATGACACCTTGTACAAGAGGGGCTTCTCCATGCCCTACTTAAGGTGTGTGAACGAAGAAGACGCTGAGTACATCCTAAGAGAGGTCCACGAAGGGATCTGCAGAGATCACGCAGGCCCTAGATCCTTGGTAAGCAAAATTATGCGAACAGGTTATTTCTGGCCTACTATGCAGGTGGACGCAATGGAGTTCGTCAAGAAGTGTGACAAATGCCAGCGATTCGGGAATGTTCAACGACTGCCAGCCGAAAGACTGACGACGATAGCGTCCCCATGGCCATTCGCACAGTGGGGAATTGACATCGTCGGCCCATTCCCCTTGGGCAAAGGCCAGGTAAAATTCTTACTCGTCGCTATAGATTACTTCACAAAATGGGTTGAGGCAGAGCCACTGGCAACTATCACTGAAGCAAAGATCCGGAGCTTCGTATGGCGAAACATAGTCTGCAGGTTCGGGATTCCAAGGACGATCATATCAGACAACGGACGACAGTTCGACTGCCAAGGCTTCAAGGACTTCTGTTCTGGACTAGGCATTAAGAACCATTTCTCATCGCCAGGCCATCCTCAAGCAAATGGACAGACAGAAGTGACGAACTGGACTCTACTCAAAATCATAAAGACGAAACTGGATGATGCAAAGGGTTCTTGGCCAGACGAACTACCCAACGTCTTGTGGGCATACAGAACAACAGCGAGAACCCCGACGGGAGAGACCCCGTTTAGACTTACTTACGGAACTGAAGCAGTGATCCCGGTCGAGGTCGGAGTAACCAGCACCAGGCGGGAGATGTTCAGCGAGGAAGACAATGACGATCGTTTACGAGTCAACCTGGATTGCCTGGACGAAGTCAGAGATAAAGCCTGCAACAAAATGACGGATTACAAGAAGAAGATGACAGAGTATTACAATAAAAGGGTGAAGCTCCGACGACTCAACATCGGCGACCTCGTCCTACGTGAAGTAACACTGGCGACCAAGAATCCAACTCAAGGGAAACTTGGCCCCACATGGGAAGGACCGTACCGGGTTGTTCATTACTCCAGACAGGGAAGCTACCACCTTGAAACTCTGGACGGACAAAGACTCCCGAGGCCATGGAACATTGAACACTTAAAGAAGTACCATCAATAGACGTAACAATCAAATGTACTTGTTATCAAAATCAATAAAGAATCCATTCAGCTGATATTATTCTGTGAGCAGGTCTATGCAACCGAAGGTAACTGACGAAGGCAATATCCCTAACAAGGGTGTAAGCCACGAAAAGCCAAAAATGGCTAAAGTAACAAGATTCCGCCTTGACGGATGTAAGTTACTGACGATGACTAAAATCCCTAAAAACGGGTATAAGTCACTAAAAGCCAGAAATGGCTAAGTAACAAGATTCCGCCTTGACGGATGTAAGTTACTGACGATGACTAAGATCCCTAAAAACGGATGTAAGTCACGAAAGGCCAGAAATGGCTAAGTAACAAGATTCCGCCTTGACGGATGTAAGTTACTGACGATGATTAAAATCCCTAAAAACGGGTATAAGTCACTAAAAGCCAGAAATGGCTAAGTAACAAGATTCCGCCTTGACGGATGTAAGTTACTGACGATGACTAAGATCCCTAAAAACGGATGTAAGTCACGAAAGGCCAGAAATGGCTAAGTAACAAGATTCCACATAGAATGGATGTAAGTTACTGACGACCATAAAAAAAATGGTTAAAATGAAGCTAAGTAACAAGATTCCACATGGAATGGATGTATGTTACTAACAATAACGATATCTACAAAGTAAAGAGATGGACCCTACATAGACGGGCGTATTGCAAACGACGACCAAGCAAACACAAGCATAGGTAAGTACACAGAAGTAAATCAAATTAAAAAGCCCAAAAAACAACGGGCAATTCACAAAGTGTTTTTACAAAGACCCATAAACACTGAGCCAAAAGCTTCGTCCTTAAAATAAATTAATTGTAGGAAAAAACAACCCAAAACATAGTGGGTATCCAAAAAAGAAAAATTTTCTAAGTATCAGGTTCGAGCAGCATCATCAACAGAAGGTACGACGTCAACAGGAGCTGCTTCAGCAGGAGCTGCGTCAGTAGGAGCTTCGTCCACGAGGGCATCGTCCACAGGAACCTCGTCACCAGGAGCACCCACAGAAGCTTCAGGCTCAGGAGCAGGAGGTCGGGCGGCTTCATCTGCAGCCATTTCCTGATCCACCTCCTCCAGGTCCAGCTCCTCCATATTCACCCCCGAAGGGTGCTTCACGAGGTACCTCCTCAGGAGCTCGAAACCCTTAAAGTACCAACTGAAGAGCACAGTGTTATACTCGTCAGTGGTTTGGAAGGCTTCAACGGATCTAGCGGCTATGGTCTTGAGACTCTCCCTGGCCCTAAGGAGTTGCTCGTCCTTCTCCTTAGTCAGCTGGCGCTCAACCCGGAGGTCGCCATTTAGCTTCTTGATCTGCTCCTTCAGAGTGTTGTTCTCACCCATGGAAGCAATAAGGTCTTTCTTCAGCGACGAGTTCTCTGCCTCCAAGACCTCCATCCTAGACGTCATGGACGCCACCTTGGCTTCCTGAGTAAAGAACTCAGAAGAAAGATGCAAACTCTCCCCTAGCACCTGGACAAGCTTGTGCACCTGACGAGCCGCGATCTCGTTGAAAGGGATGCCAGATAAAGCCTGCAAATCCGCAGATGTCACTGCCTCGTGGGCTCGATCTACGGCCATCTTCTCGTCATTCCACAGGGTTGATGAACGAGGAGCAGTTTTCTCCTTCCCTTTCTCAGTCAGCCGCGACCTTTTTGAGGCAGGAGTGCCACCTATCTCCTCCACAGAAACTGTAGGAGAAGCCGTTCTCGTCGTCTCACCCGCGGGAACGACTGGACGAACAGAGGGAGTTGGAGTAGCATGACTTCCCTTCCCAGTGACGCGTACGCTCTTTGCTCCCAGACTCGACAGAGGCTCGTCTTTCTTGGATCTCATCTTTGCGTACATACCCTTGTTAAATTTGGTCGTCATCTCTGCAAGAGAAAAACACTAAGTAAAAAAAAAAAAAAAAAAAAAAAAAAAAAAAACAGGGAAGGAAGGAAAGTGAGTACTGACGGATTTAACACTTACTCTTTTTTCCTTCGATATCAATGTTACGAAGGACGATTGCAGAGGGATCAGGACCGAGGCAGTAGAAGGCTAGTGTTCTGGGGTCGACAAGCTCGTCCCAGCTCTCAATCGTCAGTGCGTAATCGATCGCCTTCTGGACCCGTTCTCTATACCTGCTCTTGAGCTTGGGTCGTTTCTTAGCTATAAAAAAAAAAAAAAAAAAAAAAAAAAAATGTGTCAATAGCCATGAAAGAAAACACAACAGAATTCAAAGGACGAAGATGGAGGTCGACGCACCTAAAGTCGGGGTTTCCCACCGACGACGCAACCTTGGGATATCACCCCAAACCCCTCCAGAGGCAGTCTCAAAATCATCCCCAGACACAAAGAAGAATCTGGACTTCCAGTACCTGAAGGACGACGGTAAACCCTTGACGATCCTGGTTCTTCTCTCCCAGGGCACCAATTCGTAATACCCATACTCCTTCGATGCCTTTAAACGATACATATGGACAAGCTCGTCTATCCTAAGCATGTCCCCGTCATTAGCGGCCAACCAGATCACCATACAGCTGACCAAGATCCGCCACGAATTAGGCATAAGTTGCCCGGGGGCAACACCTAAATGGTCCAAGAGTTCCATCAAGAAGGGGTGGACGGGAAACCTCAATCCACAGACGAAGGCAGATTCGTAAAAACAAATCTCCCCAGGAAAGAAGTGACAGGCCCGGTCTGCCTCACTAGGCAGACGAACCCTAACTCGCTCTGGGAACTGAAACCTGTCCTTGAACCTACTCAGCGCGTCGGCATCCAAACCACACTCCTCCCCAAGAGCATAAAAAGCCCTAACTTCTCGAGGTGTGGAGACGGTTGTGTCTTCCTCCACTGGATTACCGCTAGACGATAACCCAGTCTCGAGCTCACTAGATCTAACCTCAGATGCCATCCTACCCTCCCTCACCAAATTCTCGAACCAGTCTATTGACTGACGAAGCAATGGCAAAAGGTCAGCCAACACCACAGCCAGACAACTACCCTTGTGAATAAAATTTTCGAGGTATGGAAAATTTCCTAATGAACCTCCTAATCAAGCAAAAAGAAACGATATGGAGGGGCAAGCTATCCTAACCTCAGGACTACCAACCATAAGTAAAACAGAAAAATACAAGAAAACCTAGAAATCCCAAAACCCGTCGGAGCAAACACAAAGAGAAAAAAGATGGGAGAAATCAGAGATCCACCACCAAGTACACAAACAAAATATGAAAGAGAATGAGTGGGGAACACACCTCAAAGAAGATAACTGCCGCCGACGACGCACCAGTAGGGAGGAAAGTTGCAGAGAATGGTTGGCGAAGAAGATACCCAGAGAAAGAAGTAGAAGTTCTTAAGAAAAAGTGAAAAGGAGGAGTGAGAAGAAAGGAAGTTTATAAATAAGGCTTGGGAAACTGAAAAATCAGCGGGAAACCCAATAGTCCCCATTATTCGGACATTAACTCCACCAGCCAGCACGCGCCACGTATGCCATGTTCTATGGAGCGTCGTCACTTCGCACTTAATGAGGAACAGAATCCCAAGAGTCGCCTGCAACACAAGACCCTTCAGATTCTATAATCGTCAAGAACATGACGAACATAGAATCCGGGGGCAACTGACGGGACTGACGAGTCCGTCCCACACTGACGATATCGTTCACGGACGATGACACCATCGGGAGTAACAGAATGATCATGCACGTCACTGACGAAGACATTCAGGATATTCAATGCAGTCAATTAAGCCTAGAACGGTTGAAAGGCCAGCTGTACGGACCGTTGGAACGCATTGATGCCCCATTCACTACCCCCAAACGTTACCAGAAAGAGCATTAAGACCTCCATAACTACTCCAACGGCTAGAGGCCATGAAAGAGTATAAAAAGACCACACATTTGCCAATATCAAGGTACATACACAAACACCTTAAAAAAGAACTATTATTCCTTGCATTCTCTAATTTCTCTGAGATTTCTTTGCGTACTAACTTTGGCATCGGAGGCGTGGTGGCAGGCACCACACCGGTGACCCTTCCAGGAGGCTGCAGGTTGGCTTCATCCGACCACATTGACTGACGAGTTCACGCTCCATCAGTGAGTATGTTGTGTTTGATTTTGAATTTTTTGGGTTTGTGTTTGATTTTGAAATTTTTGGATTTGCATTTAATTTTGAATTTTATTTATTTGAATTTCAAATTTTGAAGTTTCTGGAAAAAAAAAAAAAAACCCAAAAATATATATTTTTTTTAAAAAAAAAAAAAAAAAAACCTATAGCCGCAGTTATAAACACAGCTTCAAGCTGGCCTATAGCCGCGTTTTTTAAAAACGTGGCTATAGGCCTATTGCTGCGCCGTTTAGGCCGTGTTTGTAAACGCGGCTCTAAGCTATAGACCCCTTTTTTTGTAGTGAAAGATTGAGAAATAGAACCAAGATCCCATGGGTGTAGGCTCTTTCCTTATATGAGAGATATGGAGCTAATGTCCCATGATCTTCGGGCATAACTGCCCATGTTTGGAGGATATGACTACATAGAAGGATTTTTAGGTATGGTGTGCAACTTTTTTCCATATGAAGATACTTGAGTGGAGAATACGCAAGATGGTTTCTAAACCCAAGTACAATCCATCTTTAGTCACAAGGTAATTCATCCATCACCCTAGGGCATATGAAGAGTAGGTGTATGTTCAACTGCCTTAGAGGTTGTCTAGCACCTGGGGACCTGAAGATTCTTCGTCTACCTGACAACCCCTGTGTTCCTGACTAACCTGTAAGGGCTTGACGATAGACAATTTTCGTAGCAGCAAAAATATCCCCCATCAACTGGTTTTACCAGAGGCATAGGATACTAGAATAGAGGACACGCAAATGGCGTGGAGCTAAGTATGACTGGTCTTCAGTCAAGGAATTGGTTTGTCGGCCACATGAGGTACAACATGAGTAGGCACCTGACAGGACATGCAAACAGCGTGGAGCTAAGTATGAAGGGTCTTTAGTTAGGGGACTGATTCGTTGGCTACATGAGGAACTAGGCGAGTAGGCGTCTGACATCCATCATTGGTAGCACCAGAGGCATGGGAGGCCTGATGCTTCTTCGAGTGCCTGATGATGCCATTAAGCTTGACGATACACATGAGACTTGGTGATCCTTTATTACCTGACTAAGCCAAGGAGGCGTTATGCTCCTTTAGGTGCCTAACGATGCTATGGGCTCTAACGATGCCTTAGTACTCGAAGACCCTATGTGCTAGCCAAAATTTTGAGATGGTGAAAATATTTTCTATCAGGCTTAAATGTTGCATCTTTCTTGCAAAGATGTAATTTTTTAGCTTAAAGATTAAAACTTTATCTTAAACTTCCTTTCTTTACTTTTAGTTCTAAGTTTAAGGTTTCCTTTTTCATAATAAAATCTACATCAAATGCTGATTTATTCCTTTTGCTAAGGTTACATTTCTTTTGCATGCTTGCCTTTTCTTTCTTTGAATTTTGATGATACTTGCATGTCCGTAGGAATAGATTTGGTGACGTCACCTTGTGATAAATTCTTTTATTCGTCACTCATCATCTTTTATATATATATATATATATATATATAAAAGGTTGTTCAAAAATGCCCTTAAACCCTTATATTTAAGTAGAGACAAAACTAAAGGATAATCCGGTAAAAACACAACTCTAACTCCCACTAAAACATTGTCTAAAAAATAAGGTCACTCTCCTGTTGATTTTCAAATTGCTTTATTCACTTATAAATTAGATTCTCAAAATAAAAATTATTTATATAAAACAAAAACACAGGTTTTTTTTTTTTGCTACAAAATAAATATGTAATTGTGGGGCCAGAATAAGTCAGCAGCCCCGGCCCACTCCAGGCCCAGCCCAGAGGCCCATGCCGAGGACGCCTCCACGATCCGAGGTCCGAGGACCAAAGTTTAGAACCCAGGACCCAAGGAGCATTTCCGAGGATGGTTACATCCTCGGTAGTCTGAGGACAGAAAGTGGGCATACGGCACACCTTTAAGGGGAGTCTCCCCAAGCATCCAAGGAGCAAATAGCAAGAACCAATCACCGGACATTGAAGCATGGCGGAGAAGCAAGTCCCAGGCGAACTGTCACCTCCACATTAAATGCCCTCAACTAACGCTCTGGCCGCATTAATGAGGATAGGACCTCTGAACAGTGCCGTCTTGAGCGCTGCAACCCACTGGAGGTATGGGAATGCGGCTGATGGGACAGGCACTCGAGTGGAAACCGGATTGAGCAACAAATGTAGGGCTAGGATCAACTGAGTGAGGAGTATATAATGTAAAAATCCCTCTTGTGAAGGGGACGGATGAAAAACCAGAGAAAAAGGAATACTGTAGCAAAGTATTTCCTCTCAACTCTTGTAACCCTTCTGAAAAGAGATAACAGTAGTTTCCAGCTCCATAAGGCACGTCCGAGGAGTCTCATTGTGTGTTTAAACCCACGTTCTAGTTATTAGCAACCACGTACAACCATGCATGGCCGTTGCCTTCTTTACTGAGGCCTAGCTCTTGAGCCCATACTCTACAAATTTATTGAAGGGTTAGTTGGGCTTGGGCCCACTCTCTCAATCTTCAGAGAGCGCTCGAATCCACCCCCTACAATTGGCGCCGTCTGTGGGGAGAGCTTGTGCGTTGGTAAGGACAACAGTCGAACATGGTAGGATCAGGCCCTCACCAAGGAACTCCCAATCGACCTGAACCGGCGAAGTCAAGGCATCAGGGTAAGTATGGCGACCCCGGGGGCGGTCAGAACGACAACAGGAGGTTTCGAGAAGGAAGCGTGCATACTTCAACGGCGAGCGAAAGTCGAGCGGACGGGCACATTCCCCAGAGGCGCGACGATCGCCAGGCCACGCGTTCACAAGAGGCCCACAGCCACGCTTCCCAGAGAAGGGACGATAAGGTGGCCATGCAACGTGAGATAGATGATCTAAAGAGGAAGCTGCGCCGTGCGCAACGAAGACGGTCTGAACCTAGCCCTGACCTGCCCTCCGACGATGAGAGCGATGATGAATACCGGCAAAGGTCAAGGACGCCCCCCAGCGAGACTTTCTCCCACGAGGAGGAGCGCTACCAGAGGCGTAGGCGTGCCAACCCGACCCCAAGGGACTTGGGAGGCGATGCCATGAGCAGGGCGCTGGACCGGCTCTCCAGGTCACCCTTCACGCGTCGTATAGAGGACGCGGAGCTTCCTCGGCGGTTCCAGCAGCCAACTTTCATTGCCTACAACGGCAAAACGGACCCTGTGGAGCACGTGAGCCAGTTCAACCAAAGGATGGCGGTCCACTCCAAGAACGAGGCGCTGATGTGCAAAGTCTTCCCATCCAGCTTGGGACCTGTGGCAATGAGGTGGTTCAACGGTCTAAGGACGAATTCCATAGACTCGTACAGGCAGCTGACCCAGGCTTTCGGCTCCCGCTTTGTCACAAATAGCAGGCCTCCTCGGCCCATGAGCGCGCTGCTGTCCTTGTCCATGCGCGACGGGGAGACCCTCAAGGCTTACTCGGACAAGTATTGGGAGATCTACAACGAGCTGGACGGCAAGTACGATGCTGTTGCCATCAACACGTTCCAGAATGGATTACCTATGGGGCACGGCCTGAGGACGTCCCTAACCGGTAGGCCGGCCACCAGCGTGCGGCAGCTGATGGATCGGATCGACAAGTACAAGCGGGTGGAGGAAGATATGCTGCAAGGCAAAGGCAAAGAGAAGGCTATCCCCCAGGAGAGAAGGGATTTCAGGTCGGACCGTTATGACAATGCCCGTCCGAGGAGGGATTTCGGTGGGCATTCTGGAGCGACCCATGCACAGACGGTAGGCGCTGTGTTCCGAGAACCCGTGCACAGGGTGCTGGAGAAGATAAAGGACGAACCGTACTTCAGGTGGCCGAACAAGATGGCTGGGGAACCTGGAAGGCGCAATCAGAGTCGCTACTGCCAGTACCACCAGGATCACGGGCATAATACGGAGGACTGCAGGGATCTTTGGAACCACCTGGACCAGCTAGTCCAGGAGGGGAGGCTGAAGCACCTCCTCCACCATTCCAGCGGCCAGCAAAACCGGACTTACCAAGAGCCTCGGAGGGACGCCGCCATGGGGCAACCCACCGGGACGATCAATATAATCCTGGCCGCGCCAGGAAGGACGGGCACGCCCCCTCTACGAGTGTTGTCTGTGGCCCAACTGCCCGCCGAGGACCCCCAGACGTGGCCAAAGAGGTCCAGGAGGAATCCTCCCCCAGCCCTGAGTTTCTCGGAGGAGGACAAGATTGGGACCATCCAACCACACGAGGACGCCCTGATCGTCACCCTCAGAATAGGGGGCTACGATGTGAAGAGGGTGATGGTGGACGGTGGCAGCGCAGCCGAGGTCATGTGTCCAGACCTCTACAGGGGGCTGGGGCTGAAGCAGGAAGACCTCACACCTTATAGCTCCCCCCTAATGAGCTTCGATGGGAAGCTCGTCATCCCAAAGGGCATGATCAGACTGCCCGTACAAACAGGCCCAGTGGTGGTGGAGGCGAACTTCATAGTGGTGGACACATACTCTCCCTACACAGCCATCGTAGGGAGGCCCTGGCTACACGCCCTGGATGGCGTAGCCTCCACCTTGCACCAGAAGGTGAAGTTCCTGTCAGGGGACCAGGTTCTGGAGATCCGAGGTTGCCAATCCACGGCTAGGCATTGCACAGTGGCTGCCATATCCCGTCGGATCGATGCACAGTCCTCGGCCCCATCCGAGGAAAATTCATAGCAATCAAAGACCTAGGTGGCACCTCCAGATGCACCTGCCGAGGATGCTAAATGCGAAAACCTGGAGAAGGTGATAATTGGCGATGATCCGGAGAAGTTTTTCCAGGTCGGGATCCAGCTGCCTCCACGGGAGAAGGAGGAGTTACTCGAATTCCTCAAGAGAAACCTTGACGTATTCGCATGGGATCCCTGCGACGCCCCTGGGATTGATCCATCCTTCATCTGTCACCACCTCAACGTCAACCCATTTGCGATCCCCAAGCAGCAGCCACCTCGGCGCCCGTCGAAAGAGCACGCTGATGCGATCAGGGAAGAGGTCGATAAGCTTAAGCACGCGGGGGCTATCAAGGAGATCTTCTACCCCACATGGTTGGCCAACACTGTGGTGGTCAAGAAGAAAAGTGGGAAGTGGAGGGTCTGTGTAGACTTCACAGACCTGAACAAAGCATGCCCAAAAGACCCCTTCCCGATGCCACGAATAGACCAGCTAGTGGACGCGACTGCAGGCCATCCTCGGATGAGCTTCCTGGATGCTTTTCAGGGTTATCATCAAATTCCCCTAGCCTTGGAGGACCGAGAGAAGACGGCATTTGTGACACCCATTGGGAACTACCACTACAAGGTCATGCCGTTTGGCCTGAAAAACGCCGGATCCACCTACCAGAGGATGATGACGAGAATGTTCGAGCCGATGTTGGGCAAGAGCGTCGAAGTCTATGTTGACGATATGGTGGTGAAAAGCAAGTTGGTGTCCGAGCACTTGGAAGACCTCGGCCGCACATTTGGCGTCCTGAGGGAGCACAAGCTCCGCCTTAATGCCTCAAAATGCTCATTTGGCGTAAGCTCTGGCAAGTTCCTGGGATATATGATCACCCACCGTGGGATCGAGGTCAACCCTGACCAGATCAAGGCCATCCACAATATGAAGCCCCCGCAGAATCCCAAGGAGATCCAAAAGCTTACTGGGATGATCGCGGCGCTGAACCGGTTCATTTCCAGGTCGGCTGACAGGTGTAGACCCTTTTACCTCCTGATCAACAAATGGAAGGGATTTGAGTGGTCTGAGGATTGTGTCGCAGCTTTCCAGCAACTCAAGGATTACCTCTCCCGACCGCCTATCATGTCCCATCCCGAGGTCGACGAGGTCCTATACGCGTACCTTGCTGTGGCGCCCCATGCGGTGAGCCTAGTACTGATACGGGAAGATAATGGCGTTCAAAGGCCAGTTTACTACGTCAGCAAGTCGCTGCACGAAGCGGAGGTGAGATACCTACCCTTAGAGAAGGCCATCCTGGCTGTAGTCCACGCTACGAGAAAGCTCCCCCATTACTTCCAAGCTCACACCGTGGTTGTCCTAACCCAATTGCCTTTGAAGTCTGTGCTCCGGACCGCTGATTACACAGGCAGAATCGCGAAGTGGAACACAATTCTGGGGGCTTTTGACGTCAAGTACATGCCCCGGACCTCCATAAAAGGCCAGGTTCTGGCGGATTTGACGGCCGAGTTCGCCGAACCAGTCGTGGAAGTGACGGCCGAGGAGAAGAGCCGTGATGGGAAATCAGTTGGGGCAATCTCCATCCCAGAGGCACCACGTTGGAAAGTGTATGTGGATGGCGCGGCAAACCAAAGGGGGTCCGGAGTGGGGCTGGTCCTAGTATCCCCTGAAGATCATGTCCTTGAGAAATCCTTAAGACTCGGATTCGCGGCCACGAACAACGAGGCCGAGTATGAGGCATTACTACAAGGGATGATCATGGTACAAAGGATGGGAGGAAAGTCGATAGAGATGTTCTCGGATTCGAGGTTGGTGGTAGGCCAGGTAAATGGGGAGATGGAGGCCAGGGATTCAAGAATGCAAGAATACCTGGACCAGGTCAGGCGCTTGCGATTGGGGTTTAGCCTCTACAGCCTGTCTCATATCCCCAGGAGCGGGAACAGCCACGCCGACTCACTGGCCACGCTCGCAACCTCCTCGGCAGGGGACCTGCCTCGGATAATACTCGTGGAACATCTGGGAAGGGCAAGCGAAGTGCCAAGGGAAGGAATCCCCGTCCACCAGATTGAGGTGGGTTCCAGCTGGATGGACCCCATAGTGAGATTCCTAAAAGAAGACATCCTTCCCGAGGACAAGTCGGAAGCCGAGAAGGTTAGAAGGAAGGCCCCTCGGTTCTGGTTGTCCGAGGATAACAAGCTATATAAGCGCTCCTACTCTGGACCATACCTACTGTGCGTCCACCCCGGAGCGGCGGAATTGCTACTCGAAGAGCTGCACGAGGGGATATGTGGGAGCCACACAGGGGGGAGATCCCTGGCTCACCGAGCCGTCACTCAAGGATATTGGTGGCCGGGAATGCAGCAAGAGGCCCAGGAGTATGTCAAGAAGTGCGACCAATGCCAAAGGTTCGCCCCAAACATCCATCAGCCAGGAGGGGTCCTCAACCCGTTATCCAGTCCATGGCCGTTCGCCCAATGGGGCTTGGACATCGTGGGACCCTTCCCCAAGGCACCAGGGAACAAGAAGTATCTGTTGGTGGCCACGGACTACTTCACCAAGTGGGTCGAGGCCGAACCACTAGCCAACATCAGGGATGTAGACGTGAAGAAATTCCTTTGGAGGAACATAGTTACGCGGTTCGGGGTCCCTCACACCCTCATCTCGGATAACGGACTCCAGTTCGATAGCAAAGCCTTCAGGGAGTACTGTTGCGAACTTGGGATCACGAACAGGTACTCAACGCCAGCCTACCCCCAGGGGAATGGACAGGCCGAGGCAGTCAACAAGGTCATTGTCAACGGGCTTAAGAAGAGATTGGATGACGCCAAAGGGAGATGGGCAGAAGAGCTGCCCCATGTCCTCTGGACATACCGGACTACGCCCCGGCGCTCAACAGGGGAAACACCTTTTGCCATGACCTATGGTGCGGAGGCAGTGATCCCCCTGGAAACTAATTTCCCGACACTAAGGACGAGCTCCTTCACCCCAGGCAGCAATGATGAGCTGCTGGGGCGGAGCCTGGACATGGTAGACGAACGAAGAGAGCAAGCAATGATCCGGCTGGCCTACTACCAGCAAAAGCTCAAGCAGGGATATGACACCAACGTAAAGCTCAGACCACTAGCACCGGGAGACTTGGTGCTAAGAAAAGTTGTAGGAACTGCCAAGAACCCTTCCTGGGGAAAGCTCGGACCTAACTGGGAGGGCCCCTATCGAATCACCTCGGTGGCAGGGATAGGAGCGTACTATTTAGAAGATTTAGATGACAAACCTGTACCTCGTCCGTGGAATGTAAACAACCTGAAAAGGTACTACTATTAATAAAGAAGTCACTTTGATTCATATTGTTAGCATATCTTAGTTATTTGCCTCGCGTCCTAAATACTTTAAGAAAACTAAGTGTTAGACAGAACCAGGGAACTGCATGGTCCTCGGACTCATTCCCATGGGGAAACTAATCACTTTAAGAAAACTAAGTGTTAGACAGAACCAGGGAACTGCATGGTCCTCGGACTCATTCCCATGGGGAAACTAATCACTTTAAGAAACCCAAGTGTTAGACAGAACCACGGAACTGCACGGTCCTCGGACTCAGTCCCCCGGGGAAACTAGCTACTTAAGAATGCTAAGCTTTAGACAGAACCAAGGAACTGCATGGTCCACGAACCCAGTCCTATGGGGAAACTAACTGCTTCAGAAAGCTTAAGAGTTAGACAGAACCAGGGAACTGCATGGTCCTCGGACTCAGTCCTATGGGGAAACTAACCACTTAAAGAAAACCAAGTGTTAGACATAAACATAGGACTGCTGGGTCCTCGGACCTATGCCTAAGGAGAAACTAACCACTTTAAAAAGATTCTAAGTGTCTACTTCAAAATTCCACCTTACGTTGTAATTATCAAATGCCGCGATTGGCCGAGGTACAATTGAAGTCAAAGTTATACAAAAAAATGAATAGCGTGCAAGTAAGGAAATAGCCACAACAAACAGAAAAGGAAATAAAGTTCTCATTTCATTAAACACAAGGGAATTGCACCCAGGAAGTCACATTACAGATAAAGCAAAAAAGAGAAAAAGAAAGAGATGCAGAAATAAAGTGCAGCAGGCAGAAGGGCCATGGGGCCTAATTGGCTGCTTCAGTGGGTGGCTGGCCCGTAGCTGCCTCAGGGTCCCCTGAGCCCTGACTGATGGGAATGGCCTGCAGAGGCACAGCAGGAATAGCCGCCCCCTCGGCAGAAGAGACCTGGGCAGCGGGGGAAGGCTCTACAACCTGCTGAGGCGCGTCCTCATTGGAGCCATCACTCAACACAACCACCATGGGAGGATTGCTCCCTTGGATTGGCTCATCAGCAACCCCAGCATCCGAGGCCTCTTCGCCCGGAGTAGCAGCAGTTTCCACAGCAGCCTCCTCGGCTTCAGAGCCATCGTGGGCAGTCTCGCGGATAAAAGGAGGGTAGTACACGCTCTCCTCCTTCCACAAGTCAGAAGAAGCCTCCACTCCAGCCTGCCTGAGGGCTTCGCTCCAAGTTTCGGAGCAGTAGCGCCTACATAGCCCAGGGACTTGGGATTTGTAGGCAGCTGCTGTCTCAGCTGCCCCGGCAGTAAAGGCTGCCTCCTCAGCTTCCTGCTTAGTGGCCCAGGCTTCCTCCCTGCCATGCTCTGCCTCAAGCTTGGCCCTCTCAGCCTCCCCTTTGGCCCATTCAGCCACCCTCTTGGCCTCCTCGGCATCTGCCACTTTCTTCGCCAGGCCAGCTATCTGATCCTCGGCGAGCTTCAACTGCTTCTCTGCCTCACCCAGACGCTTTGTCTGAGTCTCGGCCTGCCTTTGGGCACCCTCAAGGCCTGACGTTGCGCTTTCCTTAGCCTGGGTCATTGCCTTCAGCTCCTCCCTGGCCTTGGCAAGGTCCTCCTCCGACTTCTTGAGGGTCCTGGTAGCCACCAGGCGCCTATCGCGCTCCTGATCCAGGACCTTCCCATGCTCATTGGCCGCCTCTTCCAGCCTGAAGGTGGCCTGTACAGCCTGCCAAACGAAACAGACAAGTTACAATTAGCCGAGCTCAAAAAGAAATGAAAGCAAGAAAAAGGCAGGAAAAAGCACAAGTGTTAAAGTCTTACCATCCCCAAATACCGCTTGAGGCAGAGGAAGACATCCCTACTCCTCATGGTTCCTAGCTCCGCCATGTCCGCAGGCAGGAGCAGGCATCTCTCCACAGCGTCGGCCACGTACGCGCCTTCACCATCCTTAAAGTCCCTGAGGGAGGAGTCATCCCTCAAGGGAGCCCCGCGGAGCATTGGGGCGGGGAACCAGGCCTGGATCTCGGGCGGGGGAGCAACCTGTTTATCCTGCGTTGAGGGGCCTATCCTCAATTGCTTCGATGGCCGCTGATTGCCCTCGCCCTCCCGCGTGGGCCCAGATTTGTCCTCAAGGGTCCTCTTACCCTTGTCCTTCTTCTGCTTTGGGTCAGCAGGCTCGTGCCTGGACGACGGGCTCGCCTGAGGCGGAGGAGGAGGAAGCTTGGACTGTGTTGAAGCCGACCTAGTCTGAACAGGACGATTCTTTGGGGACGGGGGAGGAAGCTTCGGCTTGGACTTCCCCGGCTGCCCTTCTAGTAGTTCGGACAGGCTTGGCTGGTACTTCTTCTTGTAGCCCATCTTGCGCCGAGAAGACGTCTGTGCCGCGAAGAGGTCTGCCTCTGTTAGACGAGGATCACCCAAGTCTCCAGACGGGTCCTCGGACTGATGGAGTTGCTCAAAAACGCCGAAATCCTCCTCGGCAGTACCAAAATCTACAGGCTCCCCTTCCCTCTCTAAGTTCCCTTCTGTGGCCTCTGGGAACGAATGGGAAGACGAGGGGACTGCTACCGTGACGCCTTCTGAAGTGGAGGTGTCCTCGGGAAACTCAAACCCGTCCTCGGTCACCGCTATTTTCTGCAGCCGAGGATTGTTTGCTCTGATCACGTACTTCGGGGCCGCAAATGACTTCTGGATCGGAGAGTACTCCAGAATCTTGTGCGCAACTCTGACTTGGTGGTCTTCTTCGTCCTCGAAATCCGCCGACCTGAGCACATTCTGCAAGTCCTCCCTATTGATCAAGTTGAAATGGCGCGCATAGGAGTGCAGATCTGCAAAAAAAGGTACACGTTCGTGGTTAGAAGCCAAACAATACAAGAAGAGATGACGCAGAGAAAGAGGCTAGAATCTATAAATCCCCTTTTATTCCCATTGCCCCACCTGGTTCTCCCTCCGTCGTCGGACAATGAAGGCCATCGTGCCACGCTCCGGACACGATGAGGAAATCCTCATTCATCCCCTTGTTGGACTCGGGGAGGCACTGGATAAGCCGGACCCTGTCGTCCCTCGTCCTCATGTAATAGGACTTGTTCTTCAAATGTTGAAGATTGTAGCAGTAGTTGACATCGTGATGGGTCAACCTCAGACCCATCTTTTCGTTAAGGGCGTCCACACTGCCCAGAATCCTGAACATGTTGGAGGCGCACTGGGTGGGGGTCAACCGGAAGTAGGTGAGGTAACCCCTCATCACTGGCCCCATGGGGATCCTCATCCCCCCTTCAAGGAAAGCGATGACAGGAATCGCCACTTCGCCCTCTCGCCTCTTGAGGTACCACTCCCCCTCCTCACAATACCTTAAGCCCACATTGGCCGGTATCTTGTAATCGGCGATGAACTTCTCCATCGCCTCCTCAGTGCCAACAAACCTCTTAAGTCTACCCATCCTAGATGACGCCTAAGCGGACTAAAAGATGAACGAACGAAAGAGAAGGACGAGTAAAGAGGGAGAAAGCTCAGAGAAAGACAGAGAGACTTACAGAAATGAGGAGGAGTCCTCGGACTGGCTTTTTGTGCTGGAGGTGGAGGTGGAAGTTTGGCTGGACTCAGAGTAGAGACGCAGGAGCTCTCGATTGCAAATGAAGAATGAAGAAACGGCTCTAATGGGTACTTATACCCTAGAAAGAAGAGCTGCGCAAGTTTTCCCGCCCATAAGTGCCAGACGCATCCCCACCGTTGGATTGTCATCTGCCCGTTGAACGTGGGGAGCATAAAGCCGCCCGAATTTAATGCAAGACACGTTACGCACATCGAAGCGCCAGTAACGCACCTTGGGCAGTTGAAAAGGCGCCAACGCTGACGAGGGATAAGACTTGATTAGACGCGAAGCAGGTCCGGGGATATCAAAATCCTCCTTCCGCCCGAGGATGCGGACAGCATGATTTTGAGGGGCTATTGTGGGGCCAGAATATGTCAGCAGCCCCGGCCCACTCCAGGCCCAGCCCAGAGGCCCATGCCGAGGACGCCTCCACGATCCGAGGTCCGAGGACCAAAGTTTAGAGCCCAGGACCCAAGGAGCATTGCCGAGGATGGTTACATCCTCAGTAGTCCGAGGACAGAAAGTGGGCATACGGCACACCTTTAAGGGGAGTTTCCCCAAGCATCCAAGGAGCAAATAGCAAGAACCAATCACCGGACATTGAAGCATGGCGGAGAAGCAAGTCCCAGGCGAACTGTCACCTCCACATTAAATGCCCTCAACTAACGCTCTGGCCGCATTAATGAGGATAGGACCTCTGAACAGTGCCGTCTTGAGCGCTGCAACCCACTGGAGGTATGGGAATGCGGCTGATGGGACAGGCACTCGAGTGGAAACCGGATTGAGCAACAAATGTAGGGCTAGGATCAACTGAGTGAGGAGTATATAATGTAAAAATCCCTCTTGTGAAGGGGACGGATGAAAAACCAGAGAAAAAGGAATACTGTAGCAAAGTATTTCCTCTCAACTCTTGTAACCCTTCTGAAAAGAGATAACAGTAGTTTCCAGCTCCATAAGGCACGTCCAAGGAGTCTCATTGTGTGTTTAAACCCACGTTCTAGTTATTAGCAACCACGTACAACCATGCATGGCCGTTGCCTTCTTTATTGAGGCCTAGCTCTTGAGCCCATACTCTACAAATTTATTGAAGGGTTAGTTGGGCTTGGGCCCACTCTCTCAGTCCTTAGAGAGCGCTCGAATCCACCCCCTACAGTAATATTTGTTCATTTTTTGAAGCTAGCCTCATGACATTCCTAGTTGTATTTGTAGTTCTAAATGCTTTATATTAATGAAAAAACATGTAAACCTCAAATTGGAATTAATGAAAAATTATGACACTAAAAAAAAAAAAAGTCTTATTGCACGCACGAAGCACATGTGATAAAGCTAGTACTATTAATAACAGAATTTCTTGTTTGGGTTTCATCATTTTGTGTATAAAATATCCTCACACAAATTCTTAAACTCTATAAAATATTCTTTTAGTTGAATAAATTTAAATTTAAAAACACAAACTAGTTAAAAGAGTAATTTATTATTTTTAAAAGAGTTCCTAGGCTTATAAATTTTTATCAAAATTCTAAAACTTAGGACACTATCTCTATCTCATTTTTAAACATTATTTCACTAAACTTAAGATAAAAAACTCAAGATAAAATATAAAAAAGAGTCTTATTACAGAGGCAAAGTGCATGTTATAAGTCTAGTATGTGTGTGTGTGTGTGTGTGTATATACATACACACACACTAGCCTCATCACATGCATTTCGCGTGTGTGATGAGACTTTTTTTTTTTTTTTTTAAACGTGATGTGGGTAGTTTTTTTTTTTTTTTTTTTGTTAGGAATTACACACACACACACTAACCTCATCACATGAACTTAGCGCATGCAATGATGCTTTTTTTTTTTTCCTTAAATGTGATGTGGGTAGTTTCTATTTTTCTTTTTTTGGTTAGGAATTTATTTTGTGTGTGTTTTTGATATAACGTGGGAATGTGTATTTTTATTTTTAAGTTATAAGAATGTGGGGTAGTAGAAGTAGGAGTGAACTTTTTAATAGGAGCTTTTTTTTTCTTTTCTTTTTTTTTTCTTTTTTTTAAATATAAGAGTAAGGGACGTGGGAGTAGTTATTCTTTTATTGGAATATTTTTAATTTTTTTGTCTATTTACTATTTTAACCTCATGAAATAATGATAAGTTAATTAAATTGGGGTATTTTTGACTGTGAAAAAGACAATAACTAACTTTCTGAAATGAAGTAAAAAAAGTATTATTATAAAAATATAATCTTAGTGTTAGGTTCAAATTTGAACCAGTAACAACTAACCACTTGTGATTTGTTGTAAAAATATTATAGACGTAGCATCTCTCATATTTAAATAGAAAGTGTGCTAATTTTTAAGAAAAAAGTTTTCCGGTAGTTTTTTTTTTTTTTTTTTTTGAATTTTGTTGAATTACAATTTTAACCCAATTTTTTATTTTTTAAAAATAAGTATTATTTAATTTGATTAGGAGTATTTTTGACATTTTTTGAAATCATAACTAACTTTTTGAATTTTCTTAATATATAGATATATATCTTTTCAAAAAGACTTTTTCTAAGAATAATGTTTTTTTTTTTTTTTTAAGTTTGTTTTTTAACTTGGGTTTCCACAATAAAATATTTTTGGGGATTTATTCAAAATAAAAACTCATATAGTTTTTAATCAAGCCCTCTGTATGGAACTTCTCAAAGTAAAAAATCTATGAGATTTTAATCATATTCCCTTCAAGGATTTTCAAATCTTAAAACCCTATGAGGATTTTTCAAACTCATAGTTGTTGCAACCATGTTGCTTTCAAGTCCGATGGCTCTTCCGTAGCCCCCTGTTTGCATCATTGGCGATGAAGGCTCCTCTGTGACCCACTTCCTCCGTCGCTACTCCTTCATCTCCGACGACACCAGAGTTTTTTTTTTTTTTTTTTTTTTAAGGAGATTGTGATTCAACATGGTACTGGGTAATATTTTCTTGAATGTTGCAAATACTAACTACCCCCGGCGTCCAAATGATTTGTTGCGAATCAAACAAAATTTTACTTTTTCTTCTTTTTTCTACTGGGTAATATTTTATTTGCAATAAAATAAAATGTTGCAAATACTAACTCCCCCCGGCGTCCAAATGATTTGTTGCGAATCAAACAAAATTTTACTTTTTCTTCTTTTTTCTACGTACGAGATTCCCCGCCCCCCAAAAAAATAAGAAAAGAAGAAGCTACATCTAGTACTTTTCCAATTTTAATCTCATTGCACTCAACATGTTAACTATCTTCTCAAACATGACCAAGTAAACTCTGGCCAAAATTGGGAATTAATTCTGTTTGCCAAATAATATAATTAGTAGGCACTGTTTTCAAACTATATTTCTTACTAACATCTCGAGTCTAAGAGGCTCGATTTTGGGCTTAAAAATCGAGTCTTTGAGACTCAGTTTTCATGTTCTGATCCGTCTGATTTGGCATTTCTTCCACATGGTGTCCACATGGAAATTGAGTCTCTAAGACTTGATTTATAAGCCAAAAAAAATTTTAGTCTACGTCTCTACAAGCCATTCCCAGAAACACCCAAAAAAAAATTTAAGAAATCCCAGAAACACAACAATCCCAGCACAATGAACTTGAAGAGAGAAAGAATCAAATCAGATCAGAGACCCAAAACTGAACTTGAAAACCCAAATCAGCAGAGAGAGCAAGAATCCGAGGAGACCCAGATCATATAGGAGAGAGAGCTCACCTCACCTCGTCGGGTTGTTTGCCAAATCCAAAGAATCTAGAGACCCAGACCCAGATTGTCGTTGGTTGTGCGATTGAACCCAAATCGTCGTTGGCTGTGCGATTGAACGGAGAGAAAAGCAATGTCGGGGTTTAATCAGGAGCAACCACTGTTATCGGAGAAAGGGAAAGAGAGGCGGCGGATTGCGGAGGAGGTAGCAGAACGGCGGCGGAAGAGGTAGTCATTCTCGATCTTCGACTGATCTGGGTCTAAAATGGGGATTTCTATTTTTTTTTTTCCTCTCTCTCTCTCTCTCTCTCTCTCTGATGAGAAGGTGTAAAGGGTGTGCAATATTATACTTGTTTAGAAATCGAGTCTCTAAGACTCGATTTTCAGGTGGTCGCCACGTGGAAAAAATGCCACATCACCATGGAAACCGAGTCTTTGAGACTCGATTTATAGGCCCTAAATCGAGTCTTTTAGACTTGATATGCTAGTAAAAAATATAGTTTAAAAACAGTGCCTACTAATTATATTGTTTGAAAACCAGTGTTAATTCCCAATTTTGGCCAGTAAACTCTTCTTATCTAAAAATATATGAGTCTGTTTGGCACTATTGTTTAAACAACAGTTTTTAGTATTTAAATAACAATAACACTTTTGACATGCATTTCTATAACATTTAAACATGTATTTCAAA
This sequence comes from Quercus aquifolioides, assembly GCA_019022515.1. NCBI lineage: Eukaryota > Viridiplantae > Streptophyta > Magnoliopsida > Fagales > Fagaceae > Quercus > Quercus aquifolioides. The sequence continues at coordinate 30,431,185 of CM032328.1, forward strand.
AATACTGAAAACTGAATAACAATACTTAAATATTGTTATCATCTTCTTCCATTTCCATCTTCTTCTTACTAAATTGAATCTTCAAGAGTGAATTTGCTTCTCTCTCTCTCAGCTTTTTTTCCTATTATATTAATTTTGTAAACATATTAATTATGTAACTAAAATTGAAATATATTAGTTATGTGGCTACTTTTGGAACTCAAGTCTACAAAAATCCAAAGTAGTAACTCGAGTTTCAGATACAATAGTTCCTTGAAAAATATCATGAGATTTTTTTTTTTTTTTTTTTTTTGAAGTTTCTAGTGGAATTTGAGTTTCAAAGTCTCTATGAACCTACTTTTTTTTTTTTTTACTTAACCTCTTTTGAAAATACTCACGTTAAAATCTGTTTCATTAAAATATCATATTTTTTTAATTATTTTTCTCCCTTCATACACTACAACAACTATACACTCTCTTTCTTCATCCTCATAAAAGAAAAAAAATAATAAAAAACTAACGTGGGTAATTTTTTAGATTGGTTGGACAAAATTTGGCCTGTGTGTCATTTTATTATAGATCATTTACATCAATCCATCTGAAATAGCATAAGCCCCACAATTTGCCCAACCAAACTCAAAAAACACCAAAATTGTGTAAAATATGATTCTAGTTACAATAGCTATACAAATATACATGGTTAATGTTCATATGTAAATCTATTTTTTAATATTTTCTTTACTGAGAGAGAGAGAGAGAGAGAGAGAGAGAGAGAGAGAGAGAGATGAATTTGGAGAAATTTTTGATAAAAATTAGTATTTTAATAAAATTTATCTTAAAAAAGATAATTTGATGTGGGTGTTATAAAATAGGAAAAACCGAAAAATATATTTTTGTGTTAAAATAGATAAATTTTTGCATGAATTGATATAAATTAAAGTGCTCTAACATGAAACATATACTATTAAAAAGAACTAGCATTAGATGTGCTAAATTCTAAAAAATTTAGCATTTAACACACCAAATACCCAAAAACATGCCCCATTAGATTTGCTAGATGACATATTTTTTTAGAACATGCTACGGAAGTAGAAGGATAATATAGCATGTTTTAAAAAAAAATCTATTTTTAATACAAAATTTCTCTCTCCTTTTAGACTCTCCCATTTTTGTCATCCCTCTCCTCTCTCCCTCTCTCTCTTTCTCACTCATTCTCACTCTTCGTCCTCTCTTCGATACACACCTAGATAACCACCATTGCCGAGGATGAAGCCATTGTGGTACTCAGGTTGTGGTCATAGTGGTGGTTGAGTTGCTAGCTTTTTTGGGGGTGGTTTTTTTTTTTTTTTTTTTTTATATTTATTGTTTTAAGATATTTTAATGCATTGTAATATTAAAATAAAATATATCAAGTAAAATGTATTGTTAAGTGAAATGCTCTTGAAAACTCAAAATAAATAAAATAACTTTTTTTAAAGAATTTTTTAGAACTACTTACTTTTGATTTTAAAATCCAAAAGATAACAAGACTAGTTGTGGTGAAGGAAAAAGTCTGGTATCACAACTTGTGTCACAACTCGTCCATATAGCGAGTTGTGGTTGGTGAAAGGATTATGGTAGGTCTATGTTGGAACACCCTTCTACCAACTACAACTTGCCACATAGGCGAGTTGAGGCACAATTGGGCAACTGGAATTGCTTGTGGTGAAGCTGAGGCAGGTGGCGCACGCAAGTTATGCAATATTGTCTCTTCTCACCCTTTCCGGAACACATGTCAATTTGTCAAACCTTATGGAGATCTGTTAAGTTTTTTTTTTTTTTTGGTAAACTACATAAATAGTCTCTATCCTTTATACAATATGTCAATTTGGTCCCTAACCTTTTATTTGTGTCAATTTAATCCCTAACCTTTTAGTGTCGTGTTATTTTGCTCCCTGTCGTTAACCTTTCGATAAAAAAGCATGACATGTCAAACAAAATAACAAAAAAATTAATTTATATGTCACATCATCTGCCAAGTGTACAACCATGTCCTATAAAAAAAAATTTGGACAACCTGGCGGCATTGCTGACTGTGATGAAGCCATCAAAATTCACAACCCAAACTCGCCATTCCCATTCTCTAGCATATTCAACACAGTGAAAATAATTAATGTTTCCCTCAAAGCCAAATATTAAGATTTTGGATTGTTTTACAAATTTCGGTGCCATACATAAAAAAACAATAATCAAAATTTGATGTTACGGTGGTAACAGACTATTTTGGATTGAACTTTTCACTCTTTTTTATTTTATTTGTATGTGTGTTAAAAATCTGTAGATAGACCCTTCCATTTCTTTGACATTGTGGTGGTCGCAGGATTGCAGTGAAATTCGCGTTCTTCTCTTCTATAAAGCCCAGTTCTAATTTCCAATCTTAGGGCTTCACCAAATCACAGTAAAATTTACGCTGTTCTCTGCTACAAAACCCATATCTAATTTCCACTATATGGGGAACCGAACCTTCAGCCATCGGAGAGAGACTTCACCACTGGCCCTCGCGGCTCGACCTTGCAGTTTACAACTTTAGTTTTCGCCGAGAGAGTTAGGGAGTGTGAGAGTGATAATGAGGGTGAGATAGAGGTTCTAACGAGAAAGAGAGTGTTAGGGAATTTAATTTTCATTTATTTATTTTATTTGCCTTTTATATGAAGTGGTTGTACAGTTGGCAGTTGGTAGTTAACGAGGTTAGTAAATAAGTTTTATATTATTTTGTAAGACACATCAGACTTTTTTATCTAAGGGATAATGCGAATAGGGATGGCAAAATGAACCCGACCCGTGGGTACCCGGTCCAACCCGACCCTAATAGGTCAGGTTTTACCCGACCCGTTTAACATTAGGGTCGGGTCTGGGTTTTCACTAAAAAACCCGAAGCGGGTTCGGGTCGGGTCCGGGTATTAGGCATACCTGGCCCGAACCCGACCCGAATATATAATATATAAAATAAAAAATAAAAAATAAAAAACCCTAACTATAAATACTCCCTTTTCCCCTAAATCCCTCAGACCTATTCTCTCACCCTCTCATTCAGTCATTCTCTCCCAAGCCGAAGCTGCCTCCCATTCTCTCCCTCAGCCTCACTCTCACTTAAGCAAGACCGCCGGCGCCGCTGCTTCGCCTCCCATGCTCACTTCACCGGCGCCGCTACTCCTTGCATACCTCACCTCGCCGACATCGCAGCTTCGCCTCCCATGCTCACTTCACCGGCGCCGCTACTCCTTGCATACCTCACCTCGCCGGCGCCGCTGCTTCGCCTCTCATGCTCACTTCGCCTCCCATGCTCACTTTGCCGGCGCTGCTGTTCAAAGAATCAAATTTGTAATTTCTAGTTTTAGTGCTATTTTGGTTTAATAGATCGGCTTGTTTGATTTGATTTTGTAGGGTCTTATTGTTCAGACCTAGGGTTTGTATGTTAATTCTTATTTTTGCTTTTGATGTGGGAAAATATTGTAATGAAAAAAAAAGGGTTTCCGATCTGTTGGTTGCTGAGAAAATAATGGGTTTTGTTGGTTTTTGATTGTTCAGATCTGTTGGTTGCTGAGAAAATAATGGGTTTTCTTGAGTGTTCTTTTTCCCCTCCTGTTTGGTTGCTAAGAAAATCAATATTAGGCAAATTTTTTTTTGATTGAGCCACAGAATGGGTCCTGAAGTACCACGGCCCAACGGGTCCCGTGGAGCTCGCAGGGACGGGTTCGGGCCCCGGGAAAAAAAAATCCGTTTAGTAAACGGGCCGGGTCCGGGCTGTGGGTCTTGGCCCGCGGGTCGGGTCCGGGTATGGAAAAACCTGGCCCAAACCCGACCCGTTGCCATTCCTAAATGTGAAGGATCAAAATGATACAACACTAAAATGTTGAGGACTAAATTGACACAATTAAAAAGATATGAACAAAATTGACATATGATGTAAAAGATAGGGACCATTTATATAGTTTATCTTTTTTTTTTTTTTTTTTTTGAGAAGGAAACTATTTTTTTTTTTTTTTTTTTTTTAAGAAAGGAGAAGGAAACTATTAATTGTTGATGGGTACGGAATCGGATTGTCTTGTATTGATGCTGCATTGGATGTCAACACGTCTGCATACGGGTGTGTCCAATGTGTACAATTTTTGTTTTTTGTTTTTAATAATGGACACTATATTTAAACAAAAGCTGAGTTCCTAATTAAAAAAAAAAAAAACAAAAAAGTTTGTTCACCAAGAGGGAAAGAAAATGTATAGGCAAATAGCAGTAAAATTAAGCCAGGTTTTTAAACCATCCTTACAGTATAGAAAAAAATAATAATAAAAAATAAACCCCCCAAAAAATACATAAGAAGAACAAAAAGTTTTTAGGTTCAATTGATTACATTATCAATTTAAAGAATTTTTAGGGTGTTTCTATTAGAAAATATAGTTATGCATTTCATATAAACAAAGGCAACATAAGAAACAACTTCATTTAGGAGAGATAACATTCAACCTTGAAGTCTAAACAAATAATAATAATCGTACCTTGATGTCATGAAATTTAAAAAACAATAAATAAATAGTTTATTGAGAAGATCTTCATTCTTCATCCCAATTTTATATGGTGCCCAAAATGTGTGATCTCTTAATTAATTCTATGCACATTGATTTTATTTTGATATTGAACAGTGTGTTCAAAAGAGATCAAAGAAAAAAATTGTTTTCTCCCCTTTTAATCTACATACTTTTAACTACCAAGCTAGTTATTTTATAATTAACTAGATTGTAACTCATGCGCATATATGAACGCATTTAAAAATAAACACATTTTTTTATCATAAAAATATGCATAATTAATTGAATTATTAAAAACATATACATCATTAGTTGCATGTAAAAATTCAAGACTAGGTTTAATTACTACTTCTGATCATTTTTATTCTAATAGTTGATAAGATAGAATGTGTGGTGATTTTAATTTGTTGAGTAGATATATGATTGGTTTTTTTTTTAGATCATTAATATTAGACTCTTAATATTTTGCGTTCATTAATTCATTTGGCACAAAAACTTAAAACTTTATAAAGAGAAAATTACTTATGTCCAGTTAATATATGCCCTAAGAGTACACATTAATCATCTATCTTAGTAAAATTTTTATAGATAATTGAAAAAGGGCAAAACTTAGATACAGTTACTTATATACAGTTCATTAGGTTCCCCTCTTAAAAATCTGACACCTGTCAAATTGAATAACTAAATTAACACCGTTAAAGTACCATAACTTTCTGTTGTTGTATTTTTTTTTTTCCCTTGTCTGTGAGAAAAGAAAACCCATTGGCTTCAGATCTGATTTCTATCTCACACACAATCCCTTGGGTCTAACCAGGGGAGAACGATGACACGAAGGAGATTATCAAGGTGGTTGCAGCATGTAAAGGTGGGTTTGGGTAGAGTTATTGCAGAGTAGGTTTTTATGGGAAGGGTAGGTCCTCCCCCCCCCCCCCCCCCTTTTCTCTAATTTGTGTTTATTGGGAATGAATGGATGGATCTGCTGTACTCTTCTAATGGCTATTTGTTCCAAACTTATGAGAATTAGATTTATCCAAGCAGTGCATTGCTATGGCGGTCTTCATCTTCTTTTTTTCTTTCTTTTCTTTTTCATTATTTAAAAAGCCATCTGTCTAGCATGCAAAGTATGAACAAATCAATAATCTTCTAATGAAAATAATGGGATTAATGGAGAAGATCATTCCAGACTTGTCCTTCTGAAGCTAGATTTTATTTTCTGATATTGTTTGGGAGAAGTTTGAGAGATTTGCAGTTAGGTTTTCTCACACGCGTAAGTGAAAAAAAAAAAGAGAAAAAAAAAAAAAAAAAAAAAAAAAAAAAAAGAGAGAGAGAGAACGGCGTTAAAACTGTGTTAGTTTAGTTATTCAATTTGACAGGTGGCAGATTTTTAAGAAGGGAACCTAAGGAACAGTATATTAGGAACTGTATCTAAGTTTTGCCCATTGAAAAAATTATCAAAACAGTTAATCACTTTTTTATTTTTCCATAAATTAAAAAAAAATGATATACTAATTTATACTCCAATGACTTATATTAATAAAACTGAAATTACTTATTCTTACTGGTTACAGTTACCAACTCACGTTGCTACTCATAACTTTTTTTTTTCCCCTCATTTACTTTATGAAGAGGTTCAGAGAAGAGTTTTAAAATTCTCACTTTCTTGTCCTTTTATAGTAAACCAGCAAACATAATGTTAACTTTTCTTTTTAATGAATAACCAAACATAATGTTACAGTCAAGTCTGGGCCGAAAGTACCTATAGCACATGAAGAAGATGGACGAACAATTATATCTGGATCTAAATTATATTTATGGTGTTGGTCTAGTCCGAAACGACCAAAGATGTAGATGGATTCTGCTTTTCAGTTTCCACCGCTAAAATTTTGGGGGAATGCCAATTTTTAATATAATATTAGAAAAGTGCACACGCAAGTAGTTGAATAATTTTTGTCTTTAAGGCTGTGTTTGTTTTGGTTTCAAATCACTTCCGGAAAGCATTTTCCGTAAATGCGGATATTTGGTTGTGTATGGAAAATAAATTTTTCGGAAATGCTTTTCAGTTGACCGTGTGTTGGGGTGTAAATTCATTTCCGTTTTTATTTTACTTTCAAATATTATTTTTCGAAAAACAGAGAGAGAGAGAGAGTGAGAGTGAGATTGCGCTCACGCGCAGAGAGAGAGAGCCCATCGCCGGCGACCCACGAGCCGTCGACTTCGCTGGCGACCCAGAGCCTTCGCGCCACGAACCAATCTTCGACTTCGCCGGCGAACCCAGAGCCCAGATCACGCCACGAACCTTCGACCCTTCGATCTTCGACCTAGAGCCTTCGACTTCGTCGGAAACCCACGAACCGATCTCTCTCTCTCTCTGTGATTTTGATTTCTGTGTGATTTTGATTTTTGTTGTTGTTGTGGTGGTGTGGGTGGTGGTGTTTTGGTGGTTTTCCTGTTGTGTGGTGGTGGGTTTTGTGTGGGTGGTGGTGGTGGAAAATAACATTTTCAGAATGTTACCAAACACATGAAAATATTTTCTAGAACAATTTTCATAATGCAACCAAACACTTGAAAATATTTTACGGGAACCAAACACAACCTAAATTAATCAAGTGAAAGCAGTTGGAATCCTGGTTCTCGGACTCTGGAGGTCTATCTCAAATAATTTAAAGAGCCCAGAAAAAATTTTGAGTGAAAATTAAGTGTGCATATGGATACTGTTTATTTTACTAAAAACTGAAAACAAAAAATAATAAATAAATAATAATAAATACTGTTCATGCTTGAAAGTACTGTTCACATGCATGATTGTACTGTTCATGTCCCATGAACAGTGCAATAGGCGTTAGTTAAAAAAAAAAAAAAAAATGAAAACTGAAAACGCAACAAACGTGTACGCAAAACAAACGGACTCTAAGTCAATAAAAGCTAGAAAAAGGTTCTTTTAGATTTGGGTATGAATAGGGTGGCAAATGGGCAGAGTCATAAATGAGTTAGGTGTGTAATTATTCATTTATCCATTTATGACCAGTTTATATATAAATTAATTATCCATTATCAACCAAACCCATTTAATTAGTAACCCACTCATTTAACCCAATATAACCCAAATATCTTGACTTTCAAAATTATCAAAACACTCTTAAATACCTAAAATGACGCAAATACCCCTACACTCCCAAAATTTCCAATATACCCTTGGACATCCAAAATTTTTGCCAAAATCTCTAAAATGAGCAAAATACCCATGAAACCTTTATAAACAACCAAAACACCCTCGATATCTCTAAAATTACCAAATATGCTCAAAAACCACTAAAATGACCAAAATATCCCCAAAATCTAAGACTGTCCACAGGTCGGTTCGGATTGGGTTTGGGGTTAACCCGTAACCGACCCAATTGGATCGGGTGTATGAAAACTAGACCCGTGACCGACCGAATATTCGGGTCGAACCCGATATCTCAGGTCATCGGTTGATTAGGTCAAAGCTATCGGGTGAAATCGGGTTTGAAGATCAACACAGAAGAAATCAGACCCACAATCCAAAACTAGAGATATCAAATGAAATCAAATAAAACCAAAAATAACACTAACCTAAATCTCATCTGAGATTGAAACCAAACAGCACCAAAAAACACCACAAACCCAGATTTGAGACTGAAATAAAGAGAGAAAGCGGAGACCCATATCTGAGATTAAAACCAAATAGCACCAAAAATATCGTAAAACCAAAATCTAAGACCGAAAGAAAGAGAGAAAGAGGAGACCCAAACCTGAGCCAAAAGAAAGAGAGAAAGAGAAGAAATAAGACCCAACTGCCATCGCCACCACTCCCTCCTCCCACCATCATCGCATCCATCACTGCATGTCTACATCCATCACAATATCAATACATCCACCCATCAGATTTTTACAAGATCAAAGCAAATTAGAGGAGGCTTTACTTTAAGGGAGTGGGTTTGAGCAAAACTTGGCTACGGAGGCAAGAGGGCAAACTTGGAAATGGCGACAATAAGGCAGAGACTAGGGTTAGGAGTTTGAGAGAGAGATCAGAAAGACAAATTAGAGAAAGAGAGATGTGTTCGGGTAAGCATAAAAATGTTATATTTTTCCTTTTAAATTTTATGAGCGGGTCGGGTCGGTTGTTACGGGTTTAAAATTACTTAACCCACCACCCGAACCGAAGTTTCGGTTTTTATCATCACATGACCCGGATCCGACCGACCATACTATTCGGATTCACCCGTTGGGCTTCGGGTAGGGCGAATCCGGTCGGTTTGATCGGGTCAATTGGCCCGCTGGACAGCCCTACCAAAATCTCTAAAATGAGTAAAATATCCATGAAATCTCTAAAATGACCAAAATACCCCCGATATTTCTAAAATCACCAATGTACGGTCCCCGCACCATGACCCGTAGTGGGCCTTGGGCCCTGGCCTGGGTATAAGGCCCATGAGGCCAGTCTCCCTCTGCCTAGCGGCCCACCCCGAGCCCCGCGGGCTGCAGGCCCACGATCTGCTTTTACATCGTTTCTCGGCAGACCCCTTCCCGAGCAGTGATAAACGCACAGCTCTCGGGACGCCCCGCCCTGCACCTACTCGGCCATGCCTCGGAGAGGCACCGCTGCCGGGAACTGTCGTGGAGGCAGGAACCAAGTTCCAACGCCATCCTCACCGCTTCCCATGCCCACCTAACCGCCCACTTACGATCGATAACACTGGACCGCCGGTTGCACTTACTGGCGAGCATTTATGACCTCTCCACTACTTCGTGAGCTATAAATACAAGAAGTTTTGAGAAGACAAGGGTTGGAGAATTGAGGGAAGGAAGAGTGTAAACAGAGAGAGCAGAGTAAGGAAGTGGATCAGGTCCCCGAGGAGAGGAAAGCGCTTCGGTCGAGCATTGGTGTTTAGAACGACCCAGTGTGGGAAATCCAAACCCACTATACAAATAAGTTGTGAGTCCAAGTGAGGCCCAGCCCAACGGGTTTCAGTTTTTGGTGCGCACAATTGGCGCCGTCTGTGGGAAATCCTACTAAGCAGTGGTTCTGCCAAGGCTCGTATACAGGAAAGATGTCTGGAGGTAACGCCGAGAGTGGCTCGGCAGGGTCTTCCAGGGGCTCCACCTGGCGGGAACAGAGGCAGAAGAGACGCGAGGATCCGTTTCACGAGCAACTGGAAGAGCGGTCCGGCCTTGGAGAAGGGTCGTATCAAACGGGGAGAACGGCATCCCATGCTTCCCGGCATAGGCAGCCCGACGTCAGGGATGAAGAGCTTGAGCGGCTGCGGAGGCAAGTACAAGACCTGGAGTTAGAAGCCCGAAACGAGCGCCGCCGAGCCGGTCAAGACGACCGAGAGAGAGGGCCAGGCGCCGAGGGAGAAAGACGCGGGGTGGGATCGAATCAATCAGGATCCTGCCACCACAGAGAGCGCTCGCACTCGAGGGAGTCCCGTCGCCGCCGAGACCGTTCCCATTCCGCAGTCTCATCGGCGGCGAAATCGCTCTCGGTCGCGGGAATACGGGAATCGGGGCTCGGAGTCTCCAGAGGGACGGCCGAGGAATGCGGCCATGGATGCTATGAGCCGCGCATTGCGCAGGGCTGCTCGGTCACCATTCTCAGCAGATATCGAGCGTGCACCGATGCCGGACAGGTTTATGCGCCCGCCGTTCAATTCGTATGGTGGGAAAACAGACCCCGTAGAGCATGTCAGCCACTATATCCAGATGATGTCTTTGCATACCCGCAATGACACTCTGATGTGCAAGGTTTTTCCCTCCAGCCTTGGTCCCACGGCCTTAAGGTGGTTCAACGGGTTGCGCAAGGGCTCCATTCACAGTTTCGTCGAGCTAATACAGGAGTTCGGTTCCCGTTTCGTGACGTGCAGCCGGGAGCAACAACCGGTGGACGCGCTGTTGTCTATGAAGATGAGGGCAGGGGAAACCCTCCAGGATTACGCTAACCGATACTGGGAGCTCTACAACGAGATTGGCGGAGGGAACGAGAAGATTGCGGCGAGCACCTTCAGATTGGGACTGCCTGACGACTCGGGGTTGAGAGAGTCATTAACTAGGAAGCCTCCCGAGGACATGAGGCAGCTGATGAGGCGCATCGAGGAGTACAAGCGGTTGGAAGACGATAAGATACAGAGCAAAGGCAAAGCCCAGGTAGCTGATCGTCCTCGGCTGAGCAGTTTTCAACAGAGGGCACGGGGAAATTTGAGGATTCAAGAGCCAGCAGCACCAGCAGGGGAGGTGAACGTGACGTTCAAGGAGCCCGTGCATAAAATCGTGGATAAGATCAAGCACGAGCCGTACTTCAGGTGGCCGAACCGGATGGCTGGCGACCCCTCTAGGAGAAATCAGAACCTGTACTGCACCTACCACAAAGACCGGGGGCATACTACCGAGCAGTGCCGAGTGCTAAAGGACCATCTCGGGCAGTTGGCTAAAGCAGGACACCTCAAGGATTTTGTGACGGACGCCGGGGATAGAGGAACGGGGCATGGCGCCCCACACAGAGGGAATCCCCTTCCGCCCCCTCTTGGGATAATTGATGTTATCCACGTCGCCCCGAGGGGCATTTCAACGGCAAAGGGGAAGGAGGTGCTGACGATGATATCGGTAGAGGGGAGTACGGGCGTGCCGCCTGCCGCGAAGAGGATCAGACCTACCCGGGAGCCGATCACTTTCGACGACAGTGATCTAGAAGGAACCATTCAGCCGCACGACGACGCATTGATAGTAACGGCAAGGGTTGGCGGCTTCGTTGTGAAGAGGATAATGATAGACCAGGGAAGCGGAGCGGATGTTATGTACCCGGACCTATTCAGGGGGCTCGGGTTGAGGGATGAGGACCTGTCGAAGAACAACACTCCCCTGGTTGGGTTCGATGGGAAGATGGTGGCGCCCGAGGGGCAAATCTCTCTGCCCGTGAACATGGGGGGCAAGGAGGTGATGGTAAGCTTCTTCGCAGTTACATCATACTCCCCCTACACGGCGATTCTAGGGAGGCCATGGATACATGCAATGGGGGCTGTCCCGTCCACTCTGCACATGAGGGTCAAGTTTCATACTGATTATGGTGTCACGGTGATACAAGGGAGTCAGCAGGCGGCCATGCAATGTTTGATCGCCATGGTCGATTGGAAGAAGGAGCAAACCGACCGGGAGGGTCAGGCCGATCCCAAATGTTCGTCGTCAGGGACGCCTTTCTAGCAGTTACAGGGCCCGCCAGAGAAGGAGGTCGCGCGTGCCGAGAACATGGTGAGGGTGAAGGTGTTGCCGGACATGGACAAGTACTTCCAAATAGGGGAGAGCATGGAGGACCGGGAAAAAGTAGAGATGTTGCTGCTCCTAATACAGAATGTGGACGTATTCGCTTGGAGTCCGTACGAGGTACCCGGGGTGGATCCCGAATTCATCATGCATAGACTTGGAGTTGACCCCTCATTCACCCCTAAAAAGCAGAGGCCGAGGAGATCAGCCTGGGAGCACTCCGAGGCAGTAAAAGTGGAAGTTCAGAGAATGAAGGAGGCGGGAGTGATTCGGGAGATCATCTTCCCGGATTGGTTGGCGAACACCGTGGTAGTGAAGAAGAAGAACGACAAGTGGAGGGTCTGCGTCGATTTTACCGATCTGAACAGAGCCTGCCCGAAAGACCCTTTTCCCGTGCCGAAGATTGATCAGCTGGTGGACGCCACGTGTGGGCACCCGAGGATGAGCTTTCTGGACGCTTTCCAAGGGTATCACCAGATCGCCCTAGCGCCCGAGGATCAAGAGAAAACGGCGTTCATTTCCCCAGAGGCAAATTACCACTACACAAGGATGCCCTTCGGTCTGAAGAACGCCGGGGCCACTTACCAACGAATGATGACAAGAATGTTCCGAGACAAGATAGGGCGCACGGTCGAGGTATACATCGACGACATGGTGGTTAAAACCAAACGGGAAGCCTTGCATATGGGGGACCTCCTGGAGGTCTTCGAGGTTCTCCGACGGCACAAGTTGCGCCTTAATGCGGAGAAGTGCGCGTTTGGCGTAGGGGCCGGGAAGTTCTTGGGGTACCTGATCAGTACACGGGGGATTGAAGTCAACCCGGACCAGATAGAGGCTGTGAGAAGACTGAAGCCACCGAGCAACCCGAAGGAAGTGCAAATACTAACCGGGATGCTGGCCGCCCTTAACCGGTTCATCTCAAAATTCGCAGACCGATGCCGACCATTCTACAAACTGCTGAAGAAATGGACGGGATTCCGGTGGACCGAGGAGTGCGAACAGGCCTTTGTGGATCTGAAGATTTATTTAGCGCGAGCGCCCATGCTCGCGGCACCGGAGGCAGGTGAGGACTTATTCATGTATCTGGCGGTATCCGAGCACGCCGTGAGCGCCGTGCTGCTGAGGGACAAAGGGATCCAGCAACCCGTATACTACATCAGCAAAACTCTCGTCGACGCCGAGACGAGGTACTTGCCCTTGGAGAAGCTCGTACTGGCCCTGATACACGCCACAAGGAAGTTGCCGCACTATTTCCAAGCTCACACCGTACACGTCTTGACCGAGTACCCATTACAGTCGTTATTGAAGAGGTCTGATTTCACGGGCCGCATAGCCAAATGGGGTACTCGACTCGGTTCCTTCGACATACGGTACAGGCCTCAAAGTTCGGTGAAAGGCCAGGTCCTTGCGGACTTTATCGCTGAATTTTCGCCCAGAGAGAAGGGAGAGATGGTTTACCGACTGGAGGTTCGACCGTGGAAGATATTTGTGGACGGCGCTTCGAGCTCCACGGGGGCCGGTTCAGGAGTAGTCATGATTACCCCCGAAGGAATACGGCTGGAACACTCGTTTAGATTGAGTTTCTAGGCATCCAACAACGAGGCAGAATACGAGGCTTTCTTGGCCGGACTGAGGGTAGCTTCGAACCTGGGGGCTCGGGATATTGAGCTATACTCGGATTCGCGTCTGGTGGTTAATCAGGTGCAGGGAAGTTTTGAGGCCTGAGATCCCCGGATGAAAGCATACCTAGAACAAGCAAGGCTAGTTATGACCAGCTTCAACACGGTGAAAGTTTTCCACGTAGCCCGAACCCAGAACAGACACGCTGACTCCCTAGCCACGCTGGCGTCCTCAGTGGCCGAGGAGATACCACGGCAGATCAAAGTCGAGCTTATTTCGGAGCCGAGCGTCAGTGTAACGAGCAACTCGGGAACTACAGGGATCAACGTCACGGCAATCGCAGCCCCTACCACGTGCTGGATCGACCCTATTGTCGACTTTCTGGCCGACGACCGACTGCCGAGTGACGAGAAGGAGGGCATCAGGATCCGTAGGATGGCTCCTCGGTATTGGTTGGCAGAAGACCGGACTTTGTATCGAAGGTCTTTCGGAGGGCCGTACCTCTTGTGCTTACGCCCGGAGAAGGTGGGCGAGCTCTTGGCGGAGCTCCACTCTGGGGTGTGCGGCGGCCATGTCGGGGGACGCTCATTGGCGCACCGAGCCATGACTCAGGGGTTCTGGTGGCCTCAGATGCAGAAGGATGCCGCTGAGTATGTGCTTAAGTATGAGCAGTGTCAAAAGCACGCCCCTCTGATCCATCAGCCCGCGGGCCACCTGAACCCGGTCAGCAGTCCTTGGCCTTTTGCGCAGTGGGGGCTGGACATCATCGGCCCGTTCCCGAAGGCGACTGGCGGCCGAAAGTTCGTTTTGGTGGCCGTCGACTATTTTACCAAGTGGGCGGAGGCGGAAGCGTTGGCCAACATACGGGATGTGGAAGTGAAGAAGTTCATATGGAAAAATGTCATCACCAGGTTCGGGGTGCCGAACACTATCATATCTGACAACGGGCTACAGTTTGACAGCCGGGCCTTCCGAGAATTTTGCAGTGGCCTCGGCATCAAGAACAGGTACTCAACTCCTGCTTACCCACAGGGCAACGGCCAGGCCGAGGCCGTGAATAAGGTGATTGTGAGTGGGCTGAAGAAAAGGCTGGAGGGATCAAAGGGAAACTGGGCCGAGGAGCTTCCCAAAGTCTTGTGGGCATACCGCACCACTCCTAGACGGTCCACCGGGGAGACCCCATTCTCTCTCACGTACGGAGCGGAAGCCGTGATCCCCACCGAGGTGAATCTGTGCAGTGCAAGAGTAGCGGGTTTCGATCAGGCCCAAAACGACGAAATGATGGTAGGGTATTTGGACAAGGTGGAAGAGTACCGCGAATTGGTGACAATACGGCTCGCGGAGTATCAGCAGAAGCTCGCCCGGAGATACAACCGAGGTGTGAGAACGAGGGAGTTTGTCTCCGGGGATTTGGTTCTCAGAAGAGCCGTGGGCAACATGCGAGACACTGGTGCCGGGAAATTGGCACAGACATGGGAGGGACCTTATAGGGTCACGGCAGTGGCCGGCACCGGGGCTTATTTCTTAGAAGACCTGGACGAGAGACAACTTCCCCGACCATGGAACGTCCATAACCTGAAGAAGTACTATCATTGATGGGCGGTTCTCCGAGCATAGAGTTAACCGCAACATGTTGTATGTGTTTTGTTAGTAACGTTGCATATGTTTTGCTGGTTGTACTAATGATGTCTTTCATGCAGAATCGCACAGTTCTAACCAAAATTCTCGGTTCGATCCCATTCACCGAGCAATGTTCATTCTTAGCCGATGCGTTCTAAAAACAGAAGCCTGATCCTCGGTTCGATTTATCGCCGAGCACGCAGAAACCTTATCTGCCCGTTCTAAGGACAGAAACCTGACTCTCGGTTCGATCCCTATCACCGAGCAGGTGGAAACCTGAACGACTCACTATAAGGACAGAAAACTGACTCTCGGTTCGATCCCTATCACCGAGCAGGTGGAAACCTTAGCCTTCTCGTCTCCAGGACAGAAACCTGACTCTCGGCTAGACCCTAATCGCCGAGCAGGTGGAAACCTGAACGACCCACTATAAGGACAGAAACCTGACTCTCGGTTCGATCCCTATCACCGAGCAGGTGGAAACCTTAGCCTTCTCGTCTCAAGGACAGAAACCTGACTCTCGGTTCGATCCCTATCACCGAGCAGGTGGAAACCTGAACGACTCACTATAAGGACAGAAACCTGACTCTCGGCTAAACCCTTATCGCCGAGCAGGTGGAAACCTGACGATTAACTCTTAAGGACAGAAACCTGACTCTCGGTTCGATCCCTATCACCGAGCAGGTGGAAACCTTAACCTTTTCGTTTCAGGGACAGAGGCCAGACCCCCGGTCCGACCCTATCACCGAGCAGGTGGACACCTGAACGATTAATTCTAAGGACAGAAACCTGACTCTCGGCTAGACCCTAATCGCCGAGCAGGTGGAAACCTGACGATTAACTCTTAAGGACGGGAGCCCGACCCTCGGTTCGATCTTATCACCGAGCACGTGAAACTTAAATTAGCGTTTGGAGGCCTTACCATGGTCGGACACATCACAATAAAAAGGCAGCCAAGAAGAGTTCATTACTCGGTAAATACGTACAAGCAACACAGTAAAGCATTCATATTAAAACGTGAAACTTAAATTAGCGTTATGTTTCCGAAACCCGGCAACCCGAAACAGAAAACACAACATAAAGTTGCCCCGTCACCACATCCCGGTGACATAGGCAAATCCGCTTATCTAGAGTTCTCAAACAAAGGAAAGATAAAGAAGGGTAGGCTTTCAACTTTAAATGTCCGCCGCATGGGCGGAGGATGCGTCCTCTTGGGAGTGTTGGTCGGCGTGAGGAGTTGGCGGCTGGATGTCCTCCCCGGCTCGGTCCTCGGCATGGGGTTGGCTCGTCCCCTCCATGTCGGTCGGCACTGCATGAGAGTCAATGGCGTTCACCAGTTCCCTCATGCTGGAGGTCTCTTCCTCGTCAATGACAAGGGGCGCAGGATTCTCGGTGTTGGGGATGCTCGGGAAGGGGATCTTGCTGCGATCCCTCAACGGAGAATCCTCGGGAATCCCCAGGGCTTGAAGAGCGGCGAACCAACCCTCCTCATATTCGAGCCTGTAGGCCTGGCGAATGATCGGTTACGCCGAATTCTCGGCATCCGCGAACCCCTCGTTATACCACTTGGTTTCGCAAGCCTCCAGCGCCGCCTTCGAGTCGGTCAGCTGCCCCTCCAGCATGGTATTCAAGCTCTGAGCCTCGGCCAACTTAAGCTCGGTGCCCCCCAACTGGAGTTCCAGTTCCTCGCGCTTCGTTTCAGCAAGCGCCTGGGCCTTCACGGCTGTAGCAATCTTATCCTTTGCCTCCTCGGCAATTTTCAAATACTCCTTCACCGTGGCCTCGGCAACTTCCTTCAGAGCCTTTTCCCGCTCAACGTCCTCGGCCAGCTCCTTCATCCTCCCGTCCACCACGTACAACATTTGCGCAGCCTGACCACACAATATCCGCTTTGTAAGGTAAAGTGGAAAGAACACATACACAAGCGAAAGGGAAACCGAGAATCATAGAGAAAAGTGAAATAGTTACCGCTATGGTGTGCCACTGCAAACGTCTCCCCAAGGACTCATCCGTCGATTCCGTGAAGGCGTGCAAGTCCTCGGGCAAGAGGATGCCGCGCGCCAGACTCTGCGCCACGCAACCGCCATGCCCCTTATCCCACACTCGGGCGCTGGCCGTCGACGGGAGAGGCTCACCGCCAATTTGGAAGGAGGGTCGCCATGCTGCCGGAGCCCGGGAAGTAGACGCCAGGTCTATCCCGGTTTGCGCTACCGGTTCCCGGATGACGATACCGGCCGAGGGTCGGGTGGGCACATTGCCCGAGCCCGTTTGAGTATGATCGGTGGTGCGCGGCCTCTTTCGAACTCGGGTCGGAGGGGCAGCGGGAGGGGAAGCATCTCGGGCGGGTGTTTGTTGTTGTCGCCCAGTTGGCCGGGCACTCGGGACAAAGCAGTCTATTGTCATCTTCCTCCTGGCCACCATTGCGTCACCCTGATCGGATCCTGTTTCCGAAGAGTCTGTCGGTTCTGCGGCTACACCCTCCCTTTCCCGAATAGTTGCCCCGGGCTCTTCTGTTCTCTCGGGCCGAGCAGGAGCTTGCTGGATTTGCTCGTGAGCTCGTCCCCTACGCTCGGCAGATACGCGCTCGGCTGATTCGTCACGGACGGGCGGTCGCTCGTCTGAACAAGTGTACCAGGGACCGTGCTCACGCGCCTCGCCTACTGTTAGCCTCGGGGGGAGGAAGTTTGCGTGCCGGACGTCAATGTATGAGATGAGAGGACTGTAGACTAGCAAAGCTTGGCCGAACGGCTGCCAAGTTGAGTAGACGGGACTGACGCCGAGGATGAGGGGGGACGCTCGGAGTTGTCCGTCCGTGTGCACAAAGATTTCCGACCTGAGTACGAAGTTCAGGTCCCGAACGTGTACCACTCTGACGTCCGGCTTGAATCTTTTGCTCTCTGCACAAAGGAAATAAGGGTTAGAGATTACATAACCGGACCGAAATAGAAAAGACATCAAAGTAAATAGAGGCTAGTCACCGACCAACGTCGCGCGGCGAAAACGCACAGGGGAACCCCTCGGCAAACCAATTGCCGCTCACCCGAACAAAATCTTTGGCCGAGTTACGGTTCGAGTCCGGCAGGCATGAAATAAGCCGTACCCTCGCGTCCCTAGTCTTTAGGTAATAATCGGACTCAATCTTGCCGCACAAACTATACATCTGGTTAATGTCGTGGTGGTTAAGTTCCAACCCGTACAACCGGTTCAGTGTACTCACGCAACTCACTACCCGGTAAAAATTGGGGGGAAGTTGGTCGGGACAAAGGCCATAAAATCTAAGGGTGCTGAGAATTAGGGGGTCAACCGGGAACCTAAGCCCGCCCTCTAAAATGGCCATCAAGGGAAAGAACACCGTGTTCTCCCCACGGCGCCTCTGAATGTCGATATCGCCCATATTGCAGTAGGCGATATCTACGTCACTCGGAACATTATATGCTTCCCTAAATCTAGCCAAAGCATGCTCGGTGGTAAGGAGGTAAGAGTAACTCATGTTTTCTTTTTTCAAAACAGTTTCTTAACAAAAGGGAAAAGAAGTGCTACGAGTATCAAAGAATAGACTGAAATGGTTGAACTGAAAAAGCAAGAAGAGGGAAAAGAACTTACTGTGGGCTCTAAGGAGTAGGTGTGTTCTGGGCCAGTAGATGAACCACGGGAGGGATGCTCGGCAGAGGAGGAAACTGAAAGGTGAGGAATGCAAAAGTGAGATTCAGTAACAGGAGGGACTATTTATAGGCATGAGGAAGTAGAATGAGAGGCGATTAATGATCCGCTGGAAGGAAACCACGCGGACCGCCGCTTCGACTGCCACACGCGCACCGCCTCGGTTCACGAACCGTCAGGCAATGATGGCGGGTAGGCCGTCAGTCGATTTCAAATGCGTCTTTTGAGACGCGCATTAATGCGCCCATCAATGGTCGGGCACTGACCCTTCGACTTCCCCAAACGGGCATTTGCCCCTCGTGATCCTTGATTCACCCCCGGGGATGGGGAGCGAATCAAGGGGGGGCTATTGTACGGTCCCTGCACCATAACCCGTAGTGGGCCTTGGGCCCTGGCCTGGGTATAAGGCCCATGAGGCCGGTCTCCCTCTGCCTAGCGGCCCACCCCGAGCCCCGCGGGCTGCAGGCCCACGATCTGCTTTTACATCGTTTCTCGGCAGACCCCTTCCCGAGCAGTGATAAACACACAGCTCGCGGGACGCCCCGCCCTGCACCTGCTCGGCCATGCCTCGGAGAGGCACCGCTGCCGGGAACTGTCGTGGAGGCAGGAACCAAGTTCCAACGCCATCCTCACCGCTTCCCATGCCCACCTAACCGCCCACTTACGATCGATAACACTGGACCGCCGGTTGCACTTACTGGCGAGCATTTATGACCTCTCCACTACTTCGTGAGCTATAAATACAAGAAGTTTTGAGAAGACAAGGGTTGGAGAATTGAGGGAAGGAAGAGTGTAAACAGAGAGAGCAGAGTAAGGAAGTGGATCAGGTCCCCGAGGAGAGGAAAGCACTTCGGTCGAGCCTTGGTGTTTAGAACGACCCAGTGTGGGAAATCCAAACCCACTATACAAATAAGTTGTGAGTCCAAGGGAGGCCCAGCCCAACGGGTTCCAGTTTTTGGTGCGCACAACCAAATATGCTTAAAAACCACCAAAATGACCAAAATACCGAGAAAATCTCTAAAATTAGCAAAATATCCCCAAAACCTCTAAAATGTCCAAAATATCCTCAAAACCTAAAAAAATTACCAAAACACCCCCCAAAATCCCAAAAAATGACCAAAGTATCCCAAAATCCAAAAAAAATTACCAAAATACCCCTGAAACCCAAAAAATGACCAAAATACCCCTAAAACCTAAAAAATTACCGAAATACCCCGAAACCTAAAATTACCAAAATATTTTTGAACCCTAGAAATTTACCGAAATAACCAAAAAATCTAAAAATTATTGAAATAACCTTAAAACCTAAAAGATAACAGAAATGCCCTCGTAACCTAAAAAATGACTAAAATACCCTTAGAATTAAAAATGATCAAAATAACCCCGAAACCTAAAAAATTACCAAAATTCCCTCGAAACCAATAAAATGACTGAAATACTCTTAGAGAACCTTTAATTTGTCAAAAATATCCTCGAAACATCCAAAATACCCTGAACCTCTATTTTGGTAATTTTAGATGTTTTAGGTGTATTTTGGTCATCTTACATGTTTAGGGGTATTTTGGTCATAATTTAGGTTTCAAAGGTTTATATCGATCATTTTTTTAGGTTTTGGGGTTATTTTGGTCATTTTTTAGGTTTTGGGGTATTTCGATCATTTTTTAGGTTTCATGGTATTTTGGTAATTTTTTTAGGTTTCGGGGGTATTTCAGTTATTTTTTATGTTTCGGAGGTATTTCGGTCATTTTTTAGGTTTAGGGAGTATTTTGGTAATTTTTTAGGTTTAGGGTGTGATGGTGAACAGAATCAGTAGGCTGGACAATTCGGCTTCGATGGGCTGAATGTTGTAGTGAAGGCCTGAAAAATGAACACACTATCAAAGGAGACCGAGGTGGACCGGCCTAAGACCCTCCGATGACTAAGTTAGTATCTCGCAAGAATGGAGTTCTAACTGTATTGGAGTAAAATATCAGAATGTTCTTACCTTTGTTTGATTCAGACCGGTCCTTATATAGGGAACCTTGGAGCAGATATTTGGCTTAGTAACTTCCCCAAGATTCATGGAAGTCCGGAATTCCGGATATAACTTCCTAAACGGCTATAGAAGTTGCAACCGCTAATGGAAGTTACATACATAGGAGAAATTGGTGGCGATGAACACGAGTTGATTAACCACTCTAGAATTTGTCAAGTGTTATATGGTCGCCCGTGTGCTTTGCCCATGGACGACTCTTTGTATATAGACTGACTGTTGTGTGGTCGTCCATGTGCTTTGCACATGGACGACTCTTTCGTCCAGACGGCCTGAGGTTTATTTAGATAGTCGATACCCATGGACGATCCTTATGAACGAACCAAAGATGGTCAATTTTGCTATCCCATCAGGGTGTATTTCAATCATTTTTAGATTTCGGTCATATTTCGGTCATTTTTTAGGTTTTAGAGGTATTTCAATCATTTTTTAGGTTTAGGGGGTATTTTGGTAATTTTAAAGTTTAGGGTGTATTTTGGTAATTTTTAGGTTTCGAGGGTATTTTAGTCATTTTTTTTAGGTTTTGGGGGTATTTTGGTCTTTTTATAGGTTTTAGGGGGGTATTTTGGTCATTTTATAGGTTTTAGGGGGGTAATTTGGTAATTTTTTCAAGTTTCAGGGGTATTTTAGTCATTTGATAAGTTTCAGAGGTATTTTGGTCATTTTTTTACGTTTCAGGGGTATTTTTGGTAATTTTAAGGTTTCAGAGGTATTTCGGTCATTTTTAAGGTTTAAGGGGTATTTCAGTCATTTTTTAGGTTTAGGGGGTATTTTGGTCATTTTTGGGTTTTGGTGATATTTTGGACATTTTAGAGGTTTTTGGGGGGGGGGGGGGTATTTTGCTCATTTGAAAGATTTTGGAGGTATTTTGGTCATTTTGTTGGTTTTGGGGAGTATTTTGGTCATTTTAGGTTTCTGGGGTATTTTGGTCTTTTTTAGGTTTTGGGGGTACTTTTGTCATTTTTAGGTTTCGAGAGTATTTTGGTCATTTTTTGAGTTTTGGGAGTATTTTGGTCATTTTTTGGGGTTTTGGGGGTATTTTTGTAATTTTTAAGTTTCAGAGATATTTTGGTCATTTTTTGGGTTTCAGGAGTATTTTGGTCACTTTTTAGGTTTCAGGGGTATTTTGGTCATTTTCTAGAAATTTAGATTTTAAGTTGTTTATTTAAATTTTAGATGGGTTTTAGTGGGTATTAGTGGGTTTATCCATTGAGGCTTATCCAAATTAGGTGGGTAATGGGTGGGTTTATGGATATAGATAAAAATTGTCACCCCTAATGAGTATGATTAGGTTATCATGGTATTCTTTAGTAAATAGTATCTTGAGAAAATCTTCATTCTTCATTCCAATTTTACATGGTGCCCAAAATGTGTGATCTCTTAATTAGTTCTATGCACATTGATTTTATTTTGATATTGAACAGTGTGTTCAAAAGAGATCAAAGAGAAAATTGTTTTCTCCCCTTTTAATCTACATACTTTTAACTTCCTAGCTAGTTATTTTATACTTAACTAGATTGTAACTCATGCATATGTATGAATGCATTTAAAAATAAACACATTTTCTTATCATAAAAATATGCATAATTAATTGAACTATTAAAAAAAACATAATTAGTTGCGTGTAAAAAATTCATGACTAAGTTTAATTACTACTTTTGATTATTTTTATTCTAATAGTTGATAAGATAGAATGTGTGGTGATTTTAATTTGTTGATTTGATATATGATTGGTTTTTTTAGATCATTAATATTAGACTCCTAATATTTAAAACCTTATAAAGAGAAAATTACTTATGTCCAGTTAAAATTTCATTAATCATCCATCTTAGGAAAATTTTTATAGAGAATTGAAAAAATTGTCAAAATAGTTAATCACTTTTTTATTTTTCCATAAAAAAAAATGATATACTAATTTATACTCCAATAACATATATTAATACTAGCACTCACGCGCGTGCTCAAAGGCTCTTCTATATTTTTTTTTTTTGTAAATGTTAATAATTTGAATCCATTATAATTTGAAATTACTACATTTTCCAATCACAAAATACTTAGGGTATGATGAGTGTTATGCATTTGTGGATAAAATATTTTTTATCACACCCTTAGGTATTTTGTGATTAAAAAATGTAGTAATCTCAAATTATAATGAATTCAAATTATTAACCTTTATCAAAAAAATATAAAAGTTTTTGAGCACACACGTGTGCGCGTACTCAGAGGTTAGTATCTATTTACTTTTTTTTTTTTTGGATAAACTTGAGGATGTTTAAAAAAAAAAATTGATTTGAAGAGAAATGTGAGGATGATTTTTTTTAAGGGGAAAAAAAAAAAAAAAAAAAAAACAACAACAAACGTACAGTTGAACGTGGTATAGTGTTTTTTTTTTTTTTTCAAAGAAATTGTAAGATGAAGAGAGAAAAATTAAATTAACATAACATAAAATAAAAATAGCTGCAGCAAAAAATGATACCCAGAGGAGATACATCATACATGAAGAAAACCATTTCAATTTTTACTGAATCAACTATAATTGGCAAAATTCCAATCATATTTGGTCAAATTGATAAAGCTTACAAAGTTCATATCAAAGGTCTAACATTTTGTTCATTACCTTTAACCATACATGGACTGAATTTATTTTTTGAGAAACTACCATACATGGACCTTAATCACTCTATTCATGTTCCATCTTCTCATATCTATTTTATTACACCATTTTGTTCTACAAAAATACTAATTGCTAAGACAGTTGAATGATTACTTCTTGAAAAACTGGAGCAAGTTCACCTAGTTGTACATGGAGCAGAATGTCACAACCCCAACCAATTCACTGTTCACAAATCACAATGAATGAACAACTATTAATCGGATGTGTTGGGAAACTACCAAAAAGCCTTTACACTGTGTTTGGTTGGGGTGATTTTAGGGAGGATGGAAAACATAGAGTGGAAAACTGAGTGGAAAACAGTATTTTCCACTGTTTGGGAAAGAGAGGAAAATAGGGAGAGTGGAAAACCCGGGAGAAAATTTTCTCTCCCGGGCCCACAAATTTCGTCTCCCCAAATCGGAAGGAAAAGGCATGAGAGAAAATTGCCTCTGCACTTTTACAAAAATGCCCTCTCCAACGTCTACAACAACCCAGCGCGGGCGCGGCAGAATAAGAAGAAAGAAGCGGCAGAATAAGAAGAAAGAAGCAGGAAATAACCACCAAACCCAGCACCACCACCAAACACTGCAATCTAGCACAAAAAATTAACCCAAAATCAACACAAAATTAACGGAAAAACAATTAGAAAATCCAACTCAAAATCACTGCCCTTAATCAAACCCAACCCAAAATCATCATTTATAATAAAAGCATAAAACTAAATTGTAAAAGAAGAGGAGGAAAGAAAAATATTCTCAAAAAAAAAAAAAAAAAAAAAAATTTTACTGTGTTCATCCAAAAACCCATCCAAAAAACGAAATCATCATCTATGATTTTATTTTTGACAAACCCATGTTCATCCAAAAACTTTAGTCCAAAATCTGGCCATTCACCCGCAGCTCCTCACCCAAAAAAAAAAAAAAAACGAAAGAAAGAAGGAGAAGAAAGAGAGGCGGAGACAGAGATAAGAGATAAAAAGGAGACAGAGACAAGAGGAGATAGAGATGTGTTTTTATGAATCAGAAAAAGGGAGGAGGGGTTAGGTGGGGGGTTGTTGGGAAATAATAAAGAAAAGGGAAATATTATTTTAATAAAAAAAGTATGTATAATAGATAAATTAATATGGGTGTTTTGTAAAAATAATAGTGTAAAAATGAGGGTATTTTATTTAATGAGTACAAATAAATTTATTTATTACATATTATGTAATAAGGGTATAATAGTCAATTTATAGAAATTACATTTTCTATCCTTCCCTTTTTCTCTCCAACCAAACAAAAGAGTTTTTCACCCTCTCACTTTTCCACCCCTCCAACCAAACACATAAGAGGGAAAACTAAAAATTTTCCATCCTCCCACTTTTCTATCCTTCCACAATTTTCCATCCTCTCATTTTTCCACTCCTCCAACCAAACGGACCCTTAGTCTTCAATTATGTGAAGCTTCTCAATTGCGTCATCAAAGTTCCCTCTGAAACAATCAAATTCAAACTTTTTATTTCTTGAATGTACGTACTGATTGGCTATCAAAAAAAAAAAAAAAAAAAAATCTTACAGAGAATAAGAAAGACATGGCCAAGAAGGCAAGAACACCAATCTCCCTAAAGTCTCAGCATGTCAACCCTCACTTTAACTAACTGGCACTACAAGAAATCTGGGTTTAGGCGGCGTTTTTTTGGCGACGTTTTTAAATTTGCCGCTATAAGTGATATACTGTGACGTTTTTGAAAAACGTCGCTAAAGAGTGAGCGTTAGGGACGTTTTCTAAAAAGCGTCGCTATAACTCAAAATAATAATGACGTTTTTGAAAATGCCACAATAAGAATAATTTTAGCAGCGTTTTTCTGGTTTATAGCAACGTTTTAAGAAAACGTCACTGTAGGTTTTAAAAAACACTGCCAGCAAAGTGCAAAAGAAAAAAACCTCTTGCCCCCCATTTTTGACTTTTCCGCACACACTTTTTGCCAGCAAAGTGCAGAAGAAAAAAATCTTGCCCCCCAACAAACCTAGTTCGATTCCTCGTAGAATGGACAAAAACAACAGTCAAACTCAGATGCAATTTCCCATCTGCCGCAATGTTCTCAAAAATGATATGACAAATTCGTAAATCTTAGTAGAAAAGAAAGAAGGCCCTTTTATCATGCAATGCCCTTTTATTTTCTCTTTTATGCAAAGTTGGAGAATAGGGAGCAAGGGAAACCACAATGAAAGAAGGCCCTATATATTCTCACTACGTTTGAGATCTAAGAAAAAAAGATCATTAACTTCCTTCAAAATATACATAAAACTGGTTTTAAAAAACAAATAAAAAACTAAAGAAAAAAAAATATTACAACAATGAAATAATTAAAATAGTAAAAGTTCACATACTTTTGAATTGTTTGGATATATATCTCTCCTCGTCCTTGTCCTTTTAAATAGTTATTCTTATTCTTCTGCCTTCTCTCTTTCTTCGTTTGAAACTGTAGTTATGACCCTATGATTCCCTTGTAAAATTGACAGAGCCAATAGACAAACACAAAGGCTATTTGTCTGAAGGGATATTCCCCATATAAGAGTGAAAGAGAGAGAGAGGAGGAGAGAAGGAGAGTGTTTTTTTTTTTTCCTTCAAGTTCAAAATAAAGAAGATATTTGAGGTGAAAAAAAAAAAAAAAAAAAAACAAACAAACAAAGAAATGTGACTACGTGAGTGATTGAAGGTATATAGGAGAGTTGGAGCATTTTGAACATTAGTATTTTTTTTTTTACTTGATTGAAGAATTTTTAAACGTGTATTTATTCACAAATTTGAAAAAATAAAATAAAAAAAGTGGCCAGGGTAGGCTTTTTTGGATAGAACGTGCTATATATATATATTTAAATTTTTATAACAGGGTAGATAACTTTTTTGATAGAAATGTGGGGGTTTTTTTTTTTTTTCATTAGGTTTTTTGTTTTTAATTTTTAAATAGAAGTTAAAAACAGTTTAAATAAATGGTAATATATATATATATATATATGTGTGTGGGGCCAGAAAGAGTCAGGCAACCCCGGCCCACTTCGAACCAGGCCCACGCCGAGGACGCGTCCAAGGTCCGAGGACGAAAGTGTAAAGCCCAGTTGCCCAAGAAGCATTGCCGAGAATGATTACTTCCTCGGACGCCTGAGATCAGAAAATGAGCAAGCAGCACACCCTCAAGGGGAATCTCCCTGAGCATCCAAGGAGCAAATAGCAAGTACCAAGTACCGGACATAGAAGCATGGTGGAGGAGCAAGTCCCAGATGAACTGTCACCTCCACATTAAATGCCCTCAACTAACGCCCTGGCCGCATTAATGAGGATAGGACCCCTGAACAGTGCCGTCTTGGGCGCTGCAACCCACAGGAGGGATGGGAATGCGGCTGATGGGACAGGCTCTCAAGTGGTGGCCTGGCTGATCAACAAATGTAGGGCTAGGATCAACTGAGAGAGAGGTATATAATGTAAGAAGTCCCTCTTGAAGGGGGGGACGGAAAAACCAGAGAAAAGAAATACTGTAGCCACTTGTGTTCTCTGAAACCTTGTAACCTTTCTTCAAAGAAATAATAAGAACTCCAAGCTCTGTAAGGCACGTCCGAGGAGCATTATTGTGCATCCCAGTTAGCGTTTAAGTCATCCCCATTCACGTACAACCATGCATGGCTGTTGCATTCCTCACTAAGGCCTAACTCTTGAACCCATACTCTATAAATTCATTGCAGGGCTAGCTGGGCTTGGGTCCACTCTCTCAATCTGTAGAAGTGCCCGAATCTGGTCCCTACAATTGGCGTCGTCTGTGGGAAGAACTTGTGCGTTAGTAAGGACAACAGTCAAGCATGGTAGGATCAAGCCCTCACCAAGGAAGTCCCCATCGACCTGAACCGGCCAAATCTCGACACCAGGGTAACTATGGCGACCCCGGAGGCGGTCAAAACGAGAACGGACGATTTCGAGAAGGAAGCGTGCATATCGCAACAGCAAGCGAAAGCCAAACTCGCCAGGACGGGCACGTTCCCCAGAAGCGCGACAATGGCCATGCCACGCGATTGGAAGAGGCCCATAGCCACGCTTCCCAGAGAAAGGATGATAAGGTGGTCATGCAACGCGAGATAGATGATCTGAAGAGGAAGCTGCGCCGTGCGCAGCAAAGACAGTCCGAACCCAGCCCTGACCTGCCCTCTGACGACGAAAGTGATGACGAATATAGGCAAAGGTCAAGAACGCCCCCCAGCGAGACTTTCTCCCACGAGGAGGAGCGCTACCAGAGGCGTAGGCGTGCCAACCCAACCGCCAAGGGCTTAGGAGGTGACGCCATGAGCAAGGCACTGGATCAGCTCTCCAAGTCGCCCTTCACGCGTCGTATAGAGGAGGCAGAGCTTCCTCGGCGGTTCCAGCAGCCAACCTTTACCGCTTACAACGGCAAAACGGATCCCGTGGAGCATGTGAGCCAGTTCAACCAAAGGATGGCTGTCCACTCCAAGAATGAGGCGCTGATGTGCAAAGTCTTCCCATCCAGCTTGGGACTTGTGGCAATGAGGTGGTTCAACGGTCTAAGGACGAATTCCATAGACTCATACAGGCAGCTGAGCCAGGCTTTTGGTTCCCGCTTTGTCACGAACAGCAGGCCTCCTCGGCCCATGAGCGCGTTGCTGTCCCTATCCATGCATGACGGGGAGACCCTCAAGGCTTACTCGGACAAGTACTGGGAGATTTACAACGAGCTGGACGGCAAGTATGATGCCGTTGCCATCAATACATTCCAGAATAGGCTGCCAATGGGGCACGGCCTGAGGAAGTCCCTAACAGGTAAGCCCGCCACCAGCGTGCGGCAGTTGATGGATCGGATCGACAAGTACAAGCGGGTAGAGGAAGATATGCTACAGGGCAAGGGCAAGGAGAAGGTTATCCCTCAGGAGATGAGGGATTTCAGGTCGGACCGGTATAGCAACGCCCGCCCAAGGAGGGATTTCGATGGGCAATCCGGGGCGACCAATGCCCAGACTGTCGGTGCCGTATTCCGAAAACCCGTTCACAAGGTGCTGGAGATGATAAAGAACGAGCCATACTTCAGGTGGCTGACTAAGATGATTGGAGAACCTAACAAGCGCAACCAGAACCGTTACTGCCAATACCACCAGGACCACGGTCATGCCACGGAGGACTGCAGGAACCTCTGGAACCACTTGGACCAGCTAGTCCGGGAGGGAAAGCTGAAGCACCTTCTGCACCATTCCAGCGGCCAGCAGAGCCAGATCTACCAAGAGCTTCGGAGGGACACTGCCATGGGGCAGCCCGCTGGGACGATTAACGTAATCTTGGCGGCACCAGGAAGAACAGGCACATACCCTTCGCGAGTGCTGTCCGTAGCCCAACTGCCTGCCGAGGACTCCCGGACAGGGCCGAAGAGAGCCAGGAGGAGTTTTCCCCCAGCCTTGAGTTTCTCGGAGGAGGACAAGATTGGGACAACCCAACCCCACGATGACGCTCTAATCGTCACCCTCAGAATCGGGGGCTACGACGTGAAAAGGGTGATGGTGGATGGTGGCAGCGCAGCCGAGGTCATGTGTCCAGACCTCTACAAGGGGCTGGGGCTAAAACCGGAGGACCTCACACCTTATAGCTCCCCCCTAATGAGCTTCGACGGAAAGCTCGTCATCCCAAAGGGCATGATCAGGCTGCCCATACAGACAGGCCCAGAGGTGGTGGAGGTGAACTTTGTAGTGGTGGACACATACTCCCCCTACACGGCCATCGTAGGAAGGCCCTGGCTACACACCTTGGGGGGCGTAGCCTCCACCTCGCACCAGAAGGTGAAATTCCCATCAGGGGACCAGGTTCTGGAGATCCGAGGTTGCCAGCCCACGGCGAGGCAGTGCACGGTGGCTGCCATATCTTATTGGCTTGATGCACAGCCCTCGGCCCCCGCCGAGGAAGATTCATAGCAATCAAAGACCCTGGTAGCGCCTCCTGATACACCTGCCGAGGACGCTAAATGTGAGGACCTGGAGAAGGTGGTAATTGACGATGACCCGGAGAAGT
This sequence comes from Quercus aquifolioides, assembly GCA_019022515.1. Classification (NCBI taxonomy): domain Eukaryota; kingdom Viridiplantae; phylum Streptophyta; class Magnoliopsida; order Fagales; family Fagaceae; genus Quercus; species Quercus aquifolioides. The sequence goes on from CM032328.1 coordinate 30,460,619, forward strand.
TCTTCCAGGTCGGGGCCCAGCTGCCTCCCCAGGAGAATGAGGAATTACTTGAGTTCCTCAAAAGGAACCTTAACGTGTTCGCATGGGACCCCTGCGATGCCCCTGGGATTGATCCATCCTTCATCTGTCACCACCTTAACGTCAACCCATCCGTGATCCCCAAGAAGCAGCCACCCCGGCGCCCGTCGAAGGAGCACGCTGATGCAATCAAGGAAGAGGTCAATAAACTTAAGAGCGCGTGGGGCTATCAAAGAAGTCTTTTACCCCGAATGGTTAGCCAACACTGTGGTGGTTAAGAAGAAAAGTGGGAAGTGGAGGGTTTATGTAGACTTCACAGACCTGAACAAAGCATGCCCAAATGACCCCTTCCCAATGCCACGAATAGACCAGCTAGTAGATGCGACGGCAGGCCATCCTCGGATGAGCTTCCTAGATGCCTTTCAGGGCTATCATCAAATCCCACTAGCTTTGGAGGACCAAGAGAAGACAGCCTTTGTGATGCCCATTGGGAACTACCACTACAAGGTTATGCCATTTGGCCTGAAAAACGCCGGATCCACGTACCAGAGGATGATGACGAGAATGTTTGAGCCGATGTTGGGCAAGAGCATCGAGGTCTATGTCGATGATATGGTGGTGAAGAGCAAACTGGTGTCCAAGCACTTGGAGGACCTCGGCCGCACATTTGACGTCCTAAGAGAGCACAAGCTCCGCCTTAATGCCTCAAAATGCTCGTTTGGCGTAGGCTCTGGCAAGTTTTTGGGGTACATGATCACCCACCGTGGGATCAAAGTCGACCCTGACCAAATCAAGGCCATTCACAATTTGAAGCCTCCGCAGAACCCCAGAGAGGTCCAAAAGCTTACCAGGATGATCGCGGCGCTGAACCGATTCATTTCCAGGTCGGCTGACAGGTGCAGGCCCTTCTACCTCCTGATCAACAAGTGGAAAGGATTTGAGTGGTCCGAGGATTGTTCCGTAGCTTTCCAGCAACTCAAGGAGTATCTATCCCGGCCGCCTATCATGTCCAATCCTGAGGCCGACGAGGTCCTATACGCATACCTTGCGGTGGCGCCCCATGCAGTGAGCCTAGTACTGGTACGGGAAGACAACGGCGTTCAAAAGCCGGTTTACTACGTCAGCAAGTCGCTGCACGAAGCGGAGGTCAAATACCTACCCTTAAAGAAAGCCATACTGCTGTGGTCCACGCCATGAGAAAGCTCCCCCATTACTTCCAAGCTCACACGGTGGTTGTCCTAACCCAATTGCCCTTGAAGTCTGTACTCTGGACCGCTGACTACACGAGAAGAATCGCGAAGTGGAACACAATTCTGGGGGCTTTCGACGTCAAGTACATGCCTCGGACTTCCATAAAAGGCCAGGTTCTGGCAAATTTGACGGCCGAGTTCGCTGAACCAATCGTAGAAGTGACAGTCGAGGAGAAGAGCTGTGATGAGAAATTAGTTGGGGCAATCTCCATCCCGGAGTCACCATGTTGGAAAGTATATGTTGATGGCGCGGCAAACCAAAGGGGGTCCGGAGTGGGGCTGGTCCTAGTATCCCCTGAAGATCATGTCATTGAGAAGTCCCTGAGGCTCGGATTCACAGCCACAAACAACGAGACCGAATATGAGGCATTACTGCAAGGGATGATCATGGTGCAAAAGATGGGAGGAAAGTCGATAGAGATGTTCTCAGACTCAAGATTGGTGGTAGGACAGGTAAAAGGGGAGATGGAGGCCAGAGATTCGAGAATGCAAGAATACCTGAGCCAAGTCAAGCGCTTGCAGTTGGAGTTTGGCCTCTTCAGCTTGTCCCATATTCCTAAGAGTGGGAACAGTCATGCCGATTCACTTGCCACACTCGCAACCTCCTCGGCAGAGGCTCTGCCTCGGATCATTCTTGTGGAGCACCTGGAGAGGGCAAGTGAAGTGCCAAAGGGAGTGATCCCCATCCATCACGTTGAGATGGGTCCCAGCTGGATGGACCCCATAGTGAGATTCCTCAAAGATGATGTCCTGCCCGAGGAGAGGTCGGAGGCAGAAAAGATACGAAGGAAAGCTCATCGGTTCTGGTTGTCCAAGAATCACAAACTATACAGGCGCTCCTACTCTAGGCCATATCTTCTATGTGTCCACCCCGAAGCGGCAGAATTCTTGCTCGAAGAGCTGCACGAAGGAATCTGTGGGAGCCACACAAGGGGGAGATCCCTGGCTCACCGAGCCGTCACACAAGGATACTGGTGGCCGAGAATGCAGCAAGAGGCCCAGGAGTACGTCAAGAAGTGTGACCAGTGCCAAAGGTTCGCCCCGAACATCCATCAACCAGGAGGGGTCCTCAATCCTTTGTCCAGTCCATGGCCGTTCGCCTAGTGGGGCTTGGACATTGTGGGACCTTTCCCCAAAGCACCAGGGAACAAGAAGTATCTGTTGATGGCCATGGACTACTTCACCAAGTGGGTCGAGGCCGAGCCACTAGCCAACATCAGGGACGTAGACGTGAAGAAATTCCTTTGGAGGAACATAGTTACACGGTTCGGGGTCCCTTATACCCTCATCTCGGATAATGGGCTCCAATTCGATAGCAGGGCCTTCAGGAGGTACTATTGTGAACTTGGGATCACAAACAGGTACTCAACGCCAGCCTACCCTCAGGGAAACTGACAGGCCGAGGCTGTCAACAAGGTCATCGTCAATGGGCCTAAGAAGAGACTGGATGATGCCAAGGGGAGATGGGTAGAGGAGTTACCCCACGTTCTCTGGACGTACCGGACTACACCCCGGCGCTCAACGGGGGAAACACCTTTTGCCATGACTTATGGTGCGGAGGCAGTGATCCCCCTGGAAACAAACTTCCCGACGCTAAGGACGAGCTCTTTCACCCCAGGCAGCAATGATGAACTGCTGGGGCGGAGCCTGGACCTGGTAGACGAACGAAGAGAGCAAGCAATGATCTAGCTGGCCTACTACCAGCAAAAGCTCAAGCAGGGATATAACGCCAATGTGAAGCTCAGCCCACTAGCACCGGGAGACCTGGTGCTGAGAAAAGTCGTAGGAGTTGCCAAGAACCCTTCTTGGGGAAAGCTCGGACCCAACTGGGAGGGGCCCTACCGAATTACCTCAGTAGCAGGGGTAGGAGCATACTATTTAGAAGATTTAGATGACAAACCTGTACCTCGTCCATGGAATGTAAATAACCTGAAAAGGTATTACTATTAATGAAGAAGTCTCTTTTGATTCAGATGTCCTGCCTATCATGATTACATGTCTCGCGTCCCAACGGCAAACATCCCTAGGTACTAGACAGAACCTAGGTCTTGCATGGTCCAAGGACTTAAACCTATGGGGAAACTAGTTACTTACAGCCAAACTGAAGCGTTAGACTGAACCAAGGTCTTGCATGGTCCTCGGACTCAAACCTATGGGGAAGCTAACCACTCATATATATCTGGGTACTAGACAGAACCTAGGTCTTGCATGGTCCAAGGACCCAAACCTATGGGGAAACTAGTTACTTACAGCCAAACTGAAACGTTAGACTGAACCAAGGTCTTGCATGGTCCTCGGACTCAAACCTATGGGGAAGCTAACCACTCATATATATCTGGGTACTAGACAGAACCTAGGTCTTGCATGGTCCAAGGACTCAAACCTATGGGGAAACTAGTTACTTACAGCCAAACTGAAGCGTTAGACAGAACCAAGGTCTTGCATGGTCCTCGGACTCAAACCTATGGGGAAACTAACCACTCATATATCTGGGTACTAGACAGAACCAAGGTCTTGCATGGTTCAAGGACCCAAACCTATGGGGAAACTAGTTACTTACAGCCAAACTGAAGCGTTAGACTGAACCAAGGTCTTGCATGGTCCTCGGACTCAAACCTATGGGGAAGCTAACCACTCACATATATCTAGGTACTAGACAGAACCTAGGTCTTGCATGGTCCAAGGACCCAAACCTATGGGGAAACTAGTTACTTACAGCCAAACTGAAGCGTTAGACTGAACCAAGGTCTTGCATGGTCCTCGGACTCAAACCTATGGGGAAGCTAACCACTCATATATATCTGGGTACTAGACAGAACCAAGGTCTTGCATGGTCCAAGGATCCAAACCTATGGGGAAACTAGTTACTTACAGCCAAACTGAAGCGTTAGACTGAACCAAGGTCTTGCATGGTCCTCGGACTCAAACCTATGGGGAAACTAACCACTCATATATATCTGGGTACTAGACAGAACCAAGGTCTTGCATGGTCCAAGGACTCAAACCTATGGGGAAACTAGTTACTTACAGCCAAACTGAAGCGTTAGACAGAACCAAGGTCTTGCATGGTCCTCGGACTCAAACCTATGGGGAAACTAACCACTCATATATATCTGGGTACTAGACAGAACCAAGGTCTTGCATGGTCCAAGGACTCAAACCTATGGGGAAACTAGTTACTTACAGCCAAACTGAAGCGTTAGACAGAACCAAGGTCTTGCATGGTCCTCGGACTCAAACCTATGGGGAAACTAACCACTCATATATACCTGGGTACTAGACAGAACCAAGGTCTTGCATGGTCCAAGGACTCAAACCTATGGGGAAACTAGTTACTTACAGCCAAACTGAAGCGTTAGACAAAACCAAGGTCTTGCATGGTCCTCAAACTCAAACCTATGGGGAAACTAACCACTCATATATACCTGGGTACTAGACAGAACCAAGGTCTTGCATGGTCCAAGGACTCAAACCTATGGGGAAACTAGTTACTTACAGATGAACTGAAGCGTTAGACAGAACCAAGGTCTTGCATGGTCCTCGGACTCAAACCTATGGGGAAACTAACCACTCACATATACCTGGGTACTAGACAGAACCAAGGTCTTGCATGGTCCAAGGACTCAAACCTATGGGGAAACTAGTTACTTACAGCCAAACTGAAGCGTTAGACAGAACCAAGGTCTTGCATGGTCCTCGGACTCAAACCTATGGGGAAACTAGTTACTTACAGCCAAACTGAAGCGTTAGACAGAACCAAGGTCTTGCATGGTCCTCGGACTCAAACCTATGGGGAAACTAACCACTCATATATACCTGGGTACTAGACAGAACCAAGGTCTTGCATGGTCCAAGGACTCAAACCTATGGGAAAGCTAGTTACTTACAGCCAAACTGAAGCGTTAGACAGAACCAAGGTCTTGCATGGTCCTCGGACTCAAACCTATGGGGAAACTAGTTACTTACAGAAGACCAAGTGTTAGACAGAACCAAGGCACTGCATCGTCCTCGGACTCAGGCCTGTGGGAAAACTAACTACTTCAGAAGACCAGGTGTTAGACAGAACCAAGGCACTGCATGGTCCTCGGACTCAGGCCTGTGGGAAAACTAACTACTTCAGAAGACCAAGTGTTAGACAAAACCAAGGCACTGCATGGCCCTCGGACTCAGGCTTATGGGAAAACTAACTACTTCAGAAGACCAAGTGTTAGGCAGAACCAAGGCTCTGCATGGTCCTCGGACTCAGGCCTATGGGGAAGCTAACTACTTCAAAGGGACCCTAAGTGTCTACTCGAATAAATTCTACCTGGTCCTTAGGAAACGAAAGGTCCACCCGAGCATACATGCCCTCTCGTTATAATAATTGATGCCGCGATTGGCCGAGATACAATTGAAGTTAAAGTTATACAAGTAAAAAAAATGGATAGCACGCAAATGAACAAACAGCCAGCACAAGTCAGAATAGGGAAATAAAGCTCGCATTTCATTAAGTCCAAAAGAATTACACGATAGGAGTCACATTACCAATAAAGAAAAAAGGAAGAAAAAAGATGCAAAAAATAAAGTGAAGCAGGCAGAGACGCCAAGGAGGCTAATCCTTCTATTTAGTTGCCCGCTCCGGTGGGTGGCTGGCCCATAGCAGCCTCAAGGTCCTGTGAGCTCTGACTGAGTAGGATGGCCTGCAGAGGCACAGCAGGAATAGCTGCCCCCTCAGCAGAAGAAACCTGGGCATCGGGGGAGGGTTTTGCAACCTGCTGAGGCGCTTCCTCGTTAGAGCCGTCACTCAATTCAACCACCACGGGAGGATTACTCCCTTGAACTGGCTCACCAGTGGGTCCAGCGTCCGAGGCCCCCTCACCTGGGGTAGCAGCAGTCTCCACAGCGGCCTCCTCGGCCTCAGAGCCATCTGAGGCAGCCTCGCGGATGGCAGGGGGGTAGTACACGCTCTCCTCCTTCCACAGGACAGAAGAGGCCTCCACACCTGCTTGTCTGAGGGCTTCACCCCAAGTTTCTGAGCAGTAGCGCCTACATACCTGAGGGACTTGGGATTTGTAGGCAGCTGCTGTCTCAGTTGCCCCGGCAGCATAGGCTGCCTCCTCAGCTTCCTCCTTGGTGGCCCAGGCCTCCTCCCTGCCTTGCTCTGCCTCAAACTTGGCCCTCACAGCTTCCTCTTTAGCCCATTCAGCCACCCTCTTGGTCTCCTCAGCATCAGCCATCTTCTTCGTGAGGCCAGCTATCAGCTCCTCGGCGAGCTGCAGCTGCCCCTCTACCTCACCCAGACGTTTCGTTTGAGTCTCGGCCTGCCTCTGGGCACCCTCAAGGCCTGACACTGCGCTGTCCCGAGCCTGGGTCATGGCCTTCAGCTCCTCCCTGGCCTTGGCAAGGTCATCCTCGGAGGTCTTGAGGGTCCGAGTGGCCTCCAAGCGCTTCTCGCGCTCTGCATCCATGGCCTTTCCATGATCATTGGCCGCCTCCTCCAGCCTGAAGGTGGCCTGGACAGCCTGCCAAACAAAACGGATACATAATGATAAGCCGAGCTCAAAAAAGAAAGGAATGCAAAAAAAACTGAAGCGAGAAAAAACACAAGTGTTGAGGGTCTTACCATCCCCAAGTATCGCTTGAGGCTGAGAAAGACCTCCCTACTCCTCATGGTACCTAACTGCGCCATGTCCGCAGGAAGTAGCAGGCATTTCTCCACCGCGTTGGCCACGTACGCGCCTTCGCCATCTCTAAAATCCCTGAGAGAGGAGTCATCCCTCAAAGGTGCCCCACGTAGCATTGAGGCGGGGAGCCAGGCCTAAACCTCGGGCGGGGCATCGACCTGTTTGTCCTGGGCTGTGGAGCCTATCCTCAGCTGCTTTGAGGGCCGCCGAGTGTCATCCCCCTCCCGAGTGGGCCCAGATTTGTCCTCGATGGGCCTCTTGCCCTTATCCCTCTTCTGCTTAGGATCAGCAGGCTCGTGCCTGGACGGCGGGTTCGTCTGAGGCGGAGGAGGAGGAGGCCTAGATTGAGTAGAGGCCAACCTGGTCTGGGCAGGACGAGTCTTTGGAGAAGGAGGAGGAAGCTTTGGCTTGGACTTCCCCGGCTGCCCTTCTATTAGGTCGAGCAGACTGGCTTGGGCTTTCTTCTTATAACCCATCTCAAGCCGAGAAGATGTCTTTGACGCTAAGAGGTCTGCTTTGGTTAGACGAGGATCACCCAAGTCTCCAGAGGGGTCCTCGGACTGGTGGACTTGTTCAAACACGTCAAAGTCGTCCTCGGCAGGACCAAAATCTGCAACTTCCCCTTCCTTCTTTAAGTTCTCTCTCGCGGCCTCTGAGAATGTGTGGGAGGAAGAGGGGACTGCTAGTGTGACCCCTTCTGAAGTGGAGGGATCCTCGGGAAACTCGAACCCATCCTCGGTCACAGTTATTTTCTGCAGCCGAGGATCCTTCGCTCTAATCATGTGCTTCGGGGCCGCGAATGATTTTTGGAGCGGGGTGTACCCTAGGATTTGGTGGGTGGCTCTAACTTGGTGGTCTGCTTCGTTTTCGAAAACCGCCGACCTGAGCACCTTCTGCAAATCCTCCCTGTTGATCAGGTTGAAGTGGCGCGTGAAGGCGTGCGGATCTGCAGAAAGAAAACACATTCACGTTAGTAACCAAACAATGCAAAAAAAAAAAAAAAAGAATGACGCATAAAACAAGTTAGAATCTTTGAACCCCCTCCTACTCCCACTGCCCCACCTGGTGTCCCCTCTGTCGTCGGCAGTGAAGGCCATCGTGCCACCCTTCAGACACGATGAGAAAATCCTTGTTCAACCCCTTGTTGGACTCAGGGAGGCACTGGATGAGCCGGACCCTGTCGTCCCTCGTCCTCATGTAGTACGACTTGTTCTTCAGGTGTTGAAGATTGTAGCAGTAGTTCACGTCGTGATGGGTCAACCTTAGCCCCATCTTCTCGTTCAGAGCGTCTACACTACCCAGAATTCTGAAGATGTTGGAGGCGCACTGGGTGGGGGTTAACCGGAAGTATGTAAGGTAACCCCTCGTCACCGGCCCCATGGGGATCCTCATCCCCCCTTCAAGGAAGGCGATGATGGGAATCACCACCTCGCCCTCCTGCCTCCGGAGGTGCCACTCCCCTTCCTCACAATACCTCAAGCCCACGTTGGCCGGTATCTTATAATCGGCGATGAATTTCTCCATCGCCTCCTCAGTGTAGACGTACTTCTTAAGCCTACCCATCCCAAATGACGCCTAAGAGAGCTAAAGAAAGAGCAAATAAAAGAGAAGGAGGAGTAGAGAGGAAGAAAGCTCAGAGAGGGATAGAGCGACTTACAGAAATGAGGAGAAGCTCCTCGGACAGGCTTTTTATGCTGGAGATGTAGGTGGAAATTTGGCTGGACTCTGAATGAAGGCGCAAGAGCTCTTGATTGTGAATGAAAAAAGGAGAAAGCGGTTCGAATGGGTATTTATACCCTAGATGGAAGAGCCGCGCGAGTTTTCCCGCCCATAAATGCTAGGCGCATCCCCACCGTTAGATTGTCATCTGCCCGTTGAACGTGGGGAGCACAAAGCCGCCCGAATTTAATGCAGGACACGTTACGCGCACCGAAGCGCCAGTAACGCACCTTGGGCAGATGAAAAGGCTCCAACGCTGACGAGGGACAAGACTCGATTGGACACGGAGCAGGTCCGAGGATGTCAAAATCCTCCTTTCCGCCCGAGGATGCGGACAGCAAGATTTTGAGGGGCTATTGTGGGGCCAGAAAGAGTCAGGCAACCCCGGCCCACTTCGAACCAGGCCCAAAGGCCCACGCCGAGGACGCGTCCAAGGTCCGAGGACGAAAGTGTAGAGCCCAGTTGCCCAAGAAGCATTGCCGAGGATGATTACTTCCTCGGACGCCCGAGATCAGAAAGTGAGCAAGCGGCACACCCTTAAGGGGAATCTCCCTGAGCATCCAAGGAGCAAATAGCAAGTACCAAGCACCGGACATGGAAGCATGGTGGAGGAGCAAGTCCCAGATGAACTGTCACCTCCACATTAAATGCCCTCAACTAACGCCCTGGCCGCATTAATGAGGATAGGACCCCTGAACAGTGCCGTCTTGGGCGCTGCAACCCACATGAGGGATGGGAATGCGGCTGATGGGACAGGCTCTCGAGTGGTGGCCTGGCTGATCAACAAATGTAGGGTTAGGATCAACTGAGAAAGAGGTATATAATGTAAGAAGTCCCTCTTGAAGAAGAAAACGGATGGAAAAACCAGAGAAAAGAAATACTGTAGCATCTTGTATTCTCTGAATCCTTGTAACCTTTCTTAAAAGAAATAATAAGAACTCCAAGCTCTGTAAGGCACGTCCGAGGAGTATTATTGTGCATCCCAGTTAGCGTTTAAGTCATCCCCATTCACGTATAACCATGCATGGCCGTTGCATTCCTCACTAGGGCCTAGCTCTTGAACCCATACTCTATAAATTCATTGTTGGGTTAGCTGGGCTTGGGTCTACTCTCTCAACCCTTAGGAGTGCCCGAATCCGGTCCCTACAATATATATATATATATATATATATATATATCTATTTATTTTTTATTTTTTTGGATAAACTTAAGGATGTTTAAAAAAAAATGATTTGAAGATAACGTGAGGATGATTTATTTTTTTAAAGGAAAAAAAAAATAACTACAAACATATAATTGCTTTGAAGAAGTGGGTTAGTGGAAGACTGATCTTATTTTGTAAAAAATGTTTTAGGTGAGAGTTAGAAATATATTTTTACTAAGTTATTTTCAAGTTTTGCCTCTACTTAAACGTAGAATGTAGGGATATTTTGAAACAAAAAAAAATCCGGTCTAAATAGTTGAAACTTCTTAAATAGCAGTATAGAAAACCGAAAATACTTATTCTTACTGTTACAGTTACCTACTCACGTTGCTACTCATAACTCGGTTTTTTATAACTACACGTGGACCTGATCCTCTTAACAGTTACCTGAACAACTTAGGTTAAAAAAAACAAAAGTACGTAAACGGTGAACTGTAAACAGTTTGTTTAGGAATTGGTTTGGACCAATCACTTAACTTGGTTGCTCAGTCGTACTTGGTTTTTTTAAACCACGCTTGGACATGATCCTCTTGGCAGATGTACGTCAAAAAAATGTTTAAGATTTTCTCCACGCCAATCAGCTACCCAATCACTCCAGTTTACCCAATTGCTCAATACATCAATTTTTCAAGAGATGATTTCGATGGGCCTCTTAAGGAAAATTGTAAATTATTTATTTTCTATTTTTTTTCCGCTCATTTACTTTATGAAGAGGATCAGAGAAGAGTTTTAAAATTTTGTCTTTCTTGTCCTTTTATAGTAAACCAGCAAACATAATGTTAACTTTTCTTTTTAATGAATAACTAAGGAAAAAATGGTCATTTATCCATTTCGCTTAAAAAATGTAGCAAAATGCCTCTGTTCTAAAATTATGTAACAAAATGCTCATATTTTGAAATTCAATTTTTTAAAAATCGAGTTTCAATGTAAAAACTCACATGAAACTTGAGTTCATGGAAAAATGCCCTTTTTTTTTTTTTTTTTTTTTTTTAAAGTTTGATTTCCTATAACTTGACTTTCTAAAAATTGAGTTTCAATGTAAAACTTGATTTTTAAAAAATCGAGTTTCAAAACAAAAGTATTTTACTAGATAGTTTCAAAATAAAAATATTTTACTACATTTTTTGGACAAAAGGGACAAAAGCCCATTTTTGCCTAATAACCAAACATAATGTTACAGTCAAGTCTGCGCCGAAAGTACCTATAGCACATGAAGATGGACGAACGATTATATATGGATCTGAATTATATTTATGGTGTTGGTCTAGTACGATATGACCAAAGGCGTAGATGGATTCTGCTTTTCAGTTTCCACCGCTAAAATTTTGGGGGAATGCCAATTTTAATATGATATTAGAAAAGTGCACACGCAAGTAGTTGAATAATTTTTGGCTTTAAATTAATCAAGTGAAAGCGGTTGGAGTCCTGGTTCTCGGACTCCGGAGGTCTATCTCAAATTTAAAGAGCCCAGGAAAATTTTTGAGTGAAGATTAATTAAGTCAATAAAAGCTAGAAAAAGGTTCATTCAGCAAAAAAAAAAAAAAAAGGCTAGAAAAAGGTTCTTTTAGATTTGGGTATGGTTGGGTTATCATGGTATTCTTTAGTAAATTTTAGTGGGAACATTCTTTTATCTTTGTTTTCACGCAGTGGGAACATAGGTTCCAGGTGTTTCAAGTTTCAACCATGCTCTCACGTAAATAATTTCCAAATTTTCCTTGACATGCACACACATGAGACATGCACACTTATGAGTCATTAAAGCCCTTATATTCTATGATCCTCATGTTTTAGATTCACACATGATGAAAGAATTCAAATGCCGCCAAACGCATGCATTGACGCATCACTTACACCAATACACACGAATGCATGATATATAGTTTATTGACTTAATTTATTCACTCTTCTTTTTCTTACATAGTTTGTTGTTTGTTTGTTTATATGTTTTTTTTTAATCCATCGTTGTTGGTATAATTAAAGTTGTAGTTTCATATTATTGAATACTTATTAGGAAAGAAAAGTTTCATATAATTCAATTAGAATCAACAAGGTTGGCATTCACGATGTTGGTACAATAGAATGGGCTATACTCAGCCAAACGAGAACAAGGCTTCATAAAATAAAAAATAAAATAATAACAAGTCGAAAAGAAAAGGAAAACAATTCATTATTTTGCTGAATTACTCACCAATATTATCAGCCAAGTAACATATTGCCTAATGTCTACAAAGGGCTCACCTGGGAAACTCACATGGAGATGGTATCATGGGACATAAATCTAAAGTGCCACGTGTTTTGAAAAAAATATCGAGTTACAGACAAGATTTCTTTCAATGGTACAAAGATTGTGGTAGATTTTCAAATTCAAAGATTTCAACATGTCTAATATTAAAAATAAAAAAAAAAGTTGAGGAATGCTACTTCTACAACATTCTTATACTAAGGGGCCGTTTGGTCACCATTTTCAAAACATAGTGTTCAGTGTTTAAACACTAAACGCTAGTGTTCAAAATTTAAAAACTGTGTTTGGTCACCCCTTTTTGTTCAGGGTTGTTTGAAAAACAGTGTTCAAAAACCCATGTTTGAACAAAGTTTTTTGGAATCACCTCGAAGCTAATTTTAAACAACAAAAATGTAGTTTCAGTGGCACTTCGGTAATTAAATTGAACACAACTATGGGGCCCACCTGGTCAGCTTTTTTTCAAGTTTGTCTCCTCTCTTTACTCTCATCTCTTCAAAACCAAATCCTCTCTACCTGGTACGAAGATCCAGAACTCTCCATAACTCCCCTCATCGACCCAGCGCCATTAATTCTCACCGGCAGCGACAGAAGCTCGATTAGTTGCTGGGTCTTGGAGTGTTGACAGTGGAGATGAGATCCAAGGAACGTCAAACCCAACCGTGGATCTTCTTTGGCGTCGATGGAGATGAGGACTGTGCATGGGTTTGGTTTTCTGCTCTCAGGGAAGAGAAGGGATGAAGAAGGAAAGAGAGGAGCAACGGGAATATATGGATGTTTTCTCTCCTGATTAAAAAAATGTTATTTTTAGTACTTTGCTCAGCTTTTTTTACCATTCAAAACACACATACCAAACACATATTTTATATTTTTTGAACACTGAAAAATGTTGTTTAAACTATAATACCAAACACATTTTTTTGTTTTATTTACACTAAAAATACGTTTTTCAACAACACTTTTTAAACCACAGTTTTCACATCTTTTTAAACAACAATTTTTGAAAACTAGGACCAAACCCCCTAAATTTCACAACAAATCCTAGAGTGAATAATAAATTTATACCCCTTAAAATTTTATAATATTGAATAATTAATTATTCCTTTGATTTTTACAATCTAATTTACTCCTAAAACTATATGATTAATATATGAGTTGAACAACACTAACTAATCTTTTAGGTTAGGTTTTCATCATTTCCATAATTTCATATGAAGTTTTATTATGAATTTTTGTAGGAACTAGATTAAGCAAAAACATAGTAGTTACAATAGTTTCTCCCCAAAATTATATTATCATAACATTGATCTTACCACGCTAATAGTGCACTTAAGCAGCTCCACCCAACAAAAGCTCCTGATCCCGACGGTATGTCTGCAATCTTCTTTCATAAATATTGGGACATTGTGGGGCTAAATATCACAAATATGGTTTTAAATGTCTTGAACTCAAATATGCCTATAACTGAAATAAATAAAACCAATATTGCACTCATTCCAAAAACCAACCAACCCTCTAAAATGACAGATTTTCGCTCAATTAGCCTTTGTAATACTACATACAAGCTCATATCAAAATTTCTAGCAAATAGATTCAAGTCAATCCTCCCAAGTATCATCACTGAAAATCAAAGTGCATTCATCTCGAATCGTCTTACCTCGGATAATGTCCTAGTGGCCTTTGAATTTATGCATTATTTGAACCACAAAGATGATGGGAAGGATAATTATATGTCAATTAAATTAGATATGAGTAAGGCTTTTGACAGAGTTGAATGGAATTTTATTCATGAGGTTTTGGTTAAAATGGGTTTTGCTAAAAAATGGGTGGACCTTATTATGCATTGCATTTCTTTTGTGTCTTATTCAGTTATTATTAATGGTGAGCCTTGCGGAAACATCACCCCCACAAGAGGCCTTAGGCAGGGAGACCCCCTCTCCCCGTATCTCTTTCTCCTTTGTGCTGAAGGCCTTTTAGCACTCATTCATAAAGCTGCCTGTGATAAGCTGATCAGTGGAATTTCCATTAGTAGGGGGTGCCCAATACTCACTCACCTCTTCTTCGCCGATGAGAGCCTCCTCTTTTGCAAAGCAAAGGTTCAAGAATGTTAGAAGCTTGTTGACATCCTCGATAAGTATGAAGCGGCCTCGGGGCAAAAAATAAATGCCGACAAGTCTTCTGTATTCTTCAGCCCAAACACCTCTCAAGAGAGAAAAGAAAGCATTCTAAATGTCCTTGGTCCAATGCAAGACTCCAGACACAACAAATATTTGGGGCTCCCCACCATTATTAGAAAATCCAAGGCTCAAGTGTTTGCGGATGTAAAGGAAAGGGTGGCGAAAAAACTGGCTGGTTGGAAAGGAAAGCTTCTTTCAATTAGGGGGAGAGAGATTCTTATTAAGGCAGTTGCCCAAGTAGTGCCCACATACACAATGAGTTGTTTCCAACTCCCTAAGACTTTATGTAAAGATCTAGAAAATATGATGAGGAACTTCTAGTGGGGGCAAAGGATGGATGAAAACAAAAATTGCATGGGTCAGCTGGAAGAGGATGTGTAAATCAAAGTTTCATGGGGGAATGAGTTTTAGAAACATCCAAGCTTTCAACCTAGCCATGTTGGCCAAACAAGTTTGGAGAATCCTCACCAACCCAAACTCTTTGATGGCTCGGGTTTTTAAAGCAAAATACTTCCCCCATGATGATATTCTCAATTCCAAAAAAGGAAGCAACCCCTCTTATACTTGGCGGAGTATTCACAATGGTCTAGAGGTGATCAAGAAAGGCACTAGATGGAGGGTGGGTAATGGCCGACAGATACATATTTGGGAGGATAAGTGGCTGCCAACGCCTACTTCTCACAAAGTAATTACACCCCAAACAGCTTTTGATGACTATCCAATGGTATCCTCCCTTATTGATAATGATACTAGATGGTGGAAAGTAGATTTGGTCAGGTCCATCTTTTTACCCTTTGAAGCTAGTACAATTTTAAAAATTCCCCTCAACTATAATCTACCCGAAGACAGCCTCATCTGGTTAGGTAATAAACGAGGGGTCTTTACTGTCAAAAGTGCATACCACATCGCTTCAAGTCTAGTGGACTCTTGTGAAGTTGGTGAGTGCTCATCTTCTGATTCAAAAACATTGTTGTGGAAGAGGATTTGGAGTCAGAAAGCTCCTCAAGAGCTCAAAATTTTTGCTTGGAGGTCTTGTGTTAATGGCCTTCCCACTATGTTCAACTTAAGCCACAGGGGTATTCATTGCTCAAGCTTTTGCCCTTTATGTGACAAGGCCATTGAATCCACTGCTCATGCACTTTTTCTCTGTGATCATGCAAAGCTATCTTGGGCACAATGGCACAATTGCCCAGTTGAAGTTTCTTCCTCATCCAGAGAACCGGTGGACATTGCCTTAGACATTATTGATAAAGGTTCCCCAATTGATTTGGAGCTTTTCTTTGCAGTTGCATGGTCCATTTGGTGGAATCGTAACCAAGCTTTACACGATGACTCAGGCATTTCCCCAAGCCAGGTGTGGGAAATGGCAAACAGAATGCTTAGTGAGTATAAAGACGCCTGCTCCCTCCCTGCTTTTTCTCCAGCCCCTGCCCCATCGGCTTGGCAAGCCCCTCCTTTGGGTTTCTTTAAGATCAATGTTGATGGCACTGCTTCAGACGATGGCAGGCTTTCTTGTATTGGAGTGGTAATTCGTGATTGTCGGGGCTCCCTTATAGCTGCATCAAACAAAATTCTTCCAGCGCCTTTCTCCGCTGAGATTACTGAAGCTATGGCATTGCAAGAGGGGGTGCTGCTTGCTTCGGAAATGGGGATTTCCCATGTCCTTGTTGAGTCCGGTGCTCTCTCAATCATCCAAGCCATCCTTGAAGGTGATCTAGGCGGTGAGCTGGGGCACATTATTCAGAACGTTAAAGATATCTCTTCCTCTTTTTCTTGGTTCTCTTTTCAGCATTTGAAAAGGAGTGGCAACAGAGCAGCACATGAGATTGCAAGAGCTGCCAAAATTTCTAGTGTTTCTCAGGTTTGGAAAGGTGTTTGTCCAAGCTTTGTGAGGCATGTAATCTTAGAGGACGGTGGCTTGTAGTTTGTGTTTTGTTTTTCTCTGCTGTTTTGTCCTCTGTTTTTGTCCTCTGTTGTAACTCAATTTCAAATGAATGAAATTTCATGAGTTTCCCCATCAAAAAAAAAAAAAAAAAAAATTACGCCTTTTAGTAACACAATTTTTGTTATGGTATATAACTTATAGTAAGTTGATGTATTATATATAGTCTTCTGCATGATCTAAATGCAATATCTTAATATTTAATACTTTACAATAAGTATTAATCACTAGTTTCTCAACAAAAAAAAAAAAAAAAGTATTGTTGGAGCATTTTAATTTTAAATAAATAAAATGAATAAATGTAATAACATAAATGTAAAGATGTAGGAGTAAATATGGGAGATGAGAAGTTAGTGAAAATGTTTAATCTCACATTGAAAAGGAGAGAGACTTTTTTATTCTTTTTAATTGTGGTGATTAATGGGCTAAAATGTATTGACTCAGATATTGGGTTAGATACGTGCGCAAGGGGGAGGTGAAGAGTGGAGGTATCAAAATTGGAAATGAATCAGCCTCTTGGATCCTCCTACTTGACAGCTCATTCAGAGTAATTACCATATCCGTTGGTGAGTAAATGACCCGAATTAATACTCCATTTTTACTATGAAAAATAAAGAGCCATTAACCCACTTAATGGACTATCCGTTTGGGCCTTTTCATTCTTCAGAAACTCCTTATCAAACCATTAATTGTGTAACTCCAGCCCATCAGATTAATATCCAACAATTAATCTTGTAACACCCACTACATCAAAATAATGGACCTAATTAATCAGAATAAATTGGGTAATAATTTCGTGAGGCCCATTGAGCCTATAAATAGACTCATTCAGACTCAATCCATGTGACTGCAAATACAATATACACACAAAAAATAGAAAGATTCTTGTCAAAGAAGGGTGTTCTTTCTGGTGGAGCTTTGGGTTTGAACACTTTGTGCAGAAGTTGTTCTAGCCATACGACACTTGTTGGACTGTTGTATCCTAGGAGAGACAAGTCAGAGAAGGTCTGCATCGGTTACAAAGTTTAGCCAACCAATGGCTTGAATCTCTTTAAAGAGAGCGAGTGCCGCGCCTTAGTCCATTAGGCTCCATAGTAAACATTATATTCAAATAACACAAAAATGATATCTTTGGAGCCTTCAAAATTGATTTGTTGTTATTTTTATTTCACAACAATTAATTAGCGTGATAATAACCAAATTTTTTCACACTTAAATCATTTTTTTCCTACCCCATTTATTCTTATCAAAACAATTGTTTTGGCTTTCCCTATGGAAACTCTTGAGCTTGGCACCCGTGAGTTTGAATTCTTGAATTCTTCCAGAGAACCCTTCACTGTGAAACTGCCGGTCTCACAGTTGTGATGAGACAGGTCAGCAGAGCATCTTATTCCCACCGTTGAAAAAGATTTCTCCTACGTCAGCAGGCATTTGTTCATGCGATGCTTTTGGGCAACAACATTTCTCTTTATGATTCTGTTTGAGAGTGTCCCTGGACCAGCAAGACTCAAAGGATCACAATTTAAAAAAAAAAAAATTAACCAAAAAAAAAAGGAGAGATAGAGAGATTAAAACAAAACAAAAACTAACTATAATTAATTTTTTTAGTAACTTTTTATTAAAAAAAAAACTAATTTCTTTGATAATTTTTAATATAAATAATATTTTTAAAATAATTTATTAACAAATGTTACAAGAGTATCTAGACACATTGTGTTTATTTATCCATTGCTTTAAATGGAAAGATTAAAGATTAATAAATATTTAATTATAAATTATAATATATACTTTAAAAAAAATAAAATACTCTATTAACAAATATCATTACTATTGTATGAGTTTTTAAAAAAATATATGTTTTTATAGTTTGACATTTTTTTTAAATGTATAAAAATATTATTTAATAACATATTAAGTACATCTTAATTAACCACTGACCGGTTAACAAACTCTATGGGTTTTTGTCAAAAAAGGAAAAAAGAAAAAAGAAAAACTCTATGGGTGGGTGTGACTCTTCCTTAAAATCAAATTCCTCTTTTAGTATCTTTTTTTTTTATATTATTAGAACCTCTTTTAGTATCTAGTCCTCTGTTTTCATTTTTTTTCACCTCCCATTCGAAAAAGATTTTTATTTTTTTTGGTGTGCAATAAATTCTACTTATGGAGTCATATAGAAAAGTCAAGCTAAGTGGAGGAATTGAAGTTCTTCTTCGTCTTCTTTTTTGCCTCTGTATAAAACAACCATTTTGACCAGACTAATCGACTAACTTGAGACCAAAAGAAAAAAAAAGAAAGAAAGTTCAAACTGGACATATAATTTTTTTTTATACATATTTTAAAAAACCCTAATAACTTACCTCTTCCATTCTCACCTCTCATTATGTCCCAATGCAATTGAACATGTATTTGGGCTTTTTGAATTATTTATTTATTTATTTATTCTAACTTCAAAATTATTTGAATAAGTTCAAAAAATTGAAATCTCAACAGTGCAGTTCAGGACCAATTAGACTCGGACTAATTGAGACTGGTCATTTCATGACTCCATGCTTTTAACAAACCGAACAAACTGATCTGGTCCCCAAAAAAAAAAAAAGAAGAAGAAGAAGAAATTGAATAAAAACGGACCGCTTTCACCCCTATTCAATTATACTATTCATGCATTCTTATTTCACTGCAACATTTCTTAATCTTAAAAAGATCCCTGAGAAAAGTTATACAAAAGAAAAAGTTTGATGAGAAAATAAGAATTTTTAATCAAATGCAAATGTAATCACGTGAACTGAGTTTTTAATTTAATTACAATAATTAATTAATAACTAAGTTTTTTTATAAAATAAATAAATAAATCAAATTAATTTGACCATAAGCTTAGTGAAACGCTCATTTCTCACGTTAGCAAAGCAATGGTTTGGAAATTTTTTTGGTTAGTCAAATGCAAATGAAACAAAGTGAACTGAGTTTTTTTTTTTTTTTTTTGCAATAATTAATTAAGTTATGAAATTAATTTGACTTTGAATTTTGTAGTTTGTAGTGAAGGCATAAATATACCTCTAATGTTTTTTTTTTTTTTGAAGAGAATATACCTGTAATGTTTTGTTTTGTTTTCTTATTTGGGAAATCCGATACTTGTGTAAATAATGGTATTATGGTACAAGTCCAAAATCATTAATAATAATGGGAAGCGAGTGTGTTCTATCTTTTATTAAAAAATGATGGAAACTAGTGATGTCATGCAACCTCAGTTAAGTTGCATTAAGGTAACTAAAAACTAAAAAGTAGTTAGAATAAGGTGACTGCCGTATTATCGGTCTCTCTCTCTCTCTCTCT
Organism: Quercus aquifolioides; assembly: GCA_019022515.1. NCBI lineage: Eukaryota > Viridiplantae > Streptophyta > Magnoliopsida > Fagales > Fagaceae > Quercus > Quercus aquifolioides. The sequence continues at coordinate 30,480,161 of CM032328.1, forward strand.
CTCTCTCTCCTAAAAGATTCTATTTTTCAAAATTTCCACTCTCTCCAAAATCCCACTCCTTTTCTCTCTCTCTCTCTCTCTAGCTCTCAAAACCCCAAACCCCATATCTTTGTCTGACACTCTCAAATCCCTCTCTTTCTCTCTCTGCCTACAAAAAGTTTCTCCCTTTCATCGTTTTTTCCAAAAACCCACTTTCTCATACGCATACAAATCCCTTTCTCTCTACTAAACGGTCTAAACCCACCACAATCATTTGATTCATTTCTCTCTTTCTCGAGCCAACATGTGTCATGAATCAGAAGATGAATATTCAGAGGATTCTTCTGTACACTCAGAAGAAGAAGAAGAAGAATCACCACCGCACGATCCTCGAGAATATTTTGTAAAAGTGGGTTACATAATCACGGACATTATCGGTCTGACGCACTACAACTACAGAGGCACCTTAAGCGATGGGGATAAGGTGTTTCTTTACGAATCTGAGTGCCACCCGCTAATGGTTTTGGACCATTCTCACGACCAACTCGGTCACATCGACGACCAAGTGGCCAGGGTGTTATTACATTTGAGACAGACGCTTACCATTGAGTTCTTCGAAGGGGTGGTGCCTGAAGCTACTCTGTCACCCTCTAATAATGACACTATACCATTTCACATTCCAATTTTGTCTGACGAGGATTTTCGGACCCTGAAGTCGTATTTTTCTGATAATGGGTTGAAGTTGTTTCCAATTGATGATGATGATGATGCCAAGAGTGGAATTTTGGACAAGCTGTTTGGCCATGGCCTAAGAAAGTTGGAAGCTCTGGAAGCCCCCAAACATGTCATAAAAGCTCAACTTTATCTACATCAGAAAGAAGCTCTTTTTTGGTTGGTTGAAAGGGAGAGATCAGAAGATTTACTTCCATTTTGGAAGGAGGAGAATGATGGGTCTTTCTCAAACAGTTTGAATGATTCGGTTTCAAAAATTCGTCCAGTTCTGCGGGGAGGAATTTTCGCAGATGAATCAGATTTGGGTAAGACGTTGAGTCTCTTGTCTTTAACTGGCTCTGACAAGGTGGTGAATGAGGAGGATGGTAGTGTTACTGAGAACCCTTGTAGTGATTTTGTCAGGAAGACAACTCTAATCGTGTGCCCGGATTCTGTGTATTCGGATTGGTTAACACAGATAGAAGAACATTGTTTTCCAGGAAGTTTCAGGGTGTATCAATATAATGGAAAAGATAGAACCGACGATTTTGAAGTTCTTCGCAACAACGATATAGTGTTAACGACATATTCTACTCTTCTCGATGACGACAGTAAAAAAACGGAAGTGTTTTGCCGTGGACAGGGTTGTGTGGTGGCGGGTCATTTATGATGAGGCACATGAATTGAAGAGTATGAGTGGAACACATAAAGCTGTCACTAATTTGCAAGCCCAGCGGATGTGGGTTGTTACTGGAACACCCATTCAGGAGGATCAATTTGATTTGTTTTCTTTGATGTCGTTGTTGCGGTTACAGCAGAGTTATTTAGAAAGCTTGGAAGAGCTTTCTCATCTACAGGTATGTTACAGATTAGGTTTATCTAAGGTTATATGTTACTGAAGAAGAAGTATGCGTGCTCTGTGTCATTGTTCTATGTTGTTCTATGTGTAGGTTATAAGATTTTTTTTTTCTTTTTATCTTTTCAAGACTTCCGATGGATGGCAAAATGCTTTAACTTTATCGTGAACGGTTTTCTGATCTTCTTCCTACTTTGTTTATTTGCTTGGTCAAGTGATTGATCGTGTATTTTTTTTTTTCTACCTTTTTTTCTTTTTCCTGCCTAGAAACTTTAACAAAGTCCATTAATTTTAAATTGTTCTGTTTCCTGTTTTTAATTGCATTGTGTTGTTTTCTGCAGATTGATTCCTATGTATGCAGTTTTTTTTTTTTAATAATTTAATTGGTTATAATGCAACTTAATACAATTTCAGGTACTAATGGAAACCATTTCTTTGCGAAGAACAAAAGACAATGGACTGATTGTGCCACTTAAAACAGTAGAGAACTATTATGTGGAATTTTCTAAAGAAGAACTTCAATTGTACAACATAATGGAAGAGAAAGCTAAGCATGTTTTCCAGGATTATGTTGATTCTGAGTGTGATCTATCCAAGCTTGAAGCTGTTATAACTACACTCCTACAACTTCGCCAATTATGTATTGATTTGGGTTTGTGCGCTTCAAATATCAAGTCAAAACTTCTTGATGAAAATATTGAAGGTACTGTGAAAGATTTAAAATTATCGATTTTTTCCTTTTATTTTATTAAGTTACTGCAATTTCAGTTGCTTAGATTTCTTTAAACTTTATACTGTTATTTAGCAGATAGTTCTGTCTTGTGTGTGTATGTGTTTCTTTATCTGCCATCTCAAAATTTAAATTTTGCTAGACTTGAGGATTTCAGTTGGTCGCTCATTCCTAAATTAATATGTGTTGTCCCACTTCCTAGTCTAAATTTTCAGAATTGCTTTGAGTGGTGGTTTTCTGTTGTCCCCTTTTTGCAATAGAGGTATGTTTTGTGTTGACACACTAGTGAAACTTCTCTACTTACATTATAGCATGAGTCTGAGAAGAGGCGTATTTCTTTCTTATCAAGGCTATCACTAAGACTTAAAAGTGAGTTGCATGCTGAGGTCAAAGCCAGGCATAAAGGGTTTATTATAGTCTTCTATGCAAAAATTATTGTGTGTTTGGCCTGTGATTTGGTTCAAAAATCAATAGCCTGGAAAAAATTTTAAACCAAAAATAAATAAATAAAATGGTTTGCATCAAGTGAGTATGATGACTCTAACATTGCATATATTGTATGATAACTCTCTAGGGAAAAGAAAACATGCTACTTGATTTCATACATGAGTTTTGAGAAATTTTGAATGGGATGCATACTCATAAATGACACAATGTTGCAAATTATACGTGGAAGAGTGAAAATTTCCCTAGGCTATGCATTGTTTTCAGTGAGCCTTTTAACAGGCTATTTGGAAAAAATATTAAAAATATAAGTATTGTTATAAAAGGCATGGAAGTAATATTATAATGTCTCTTAAAAAGTGAGACTTTTTGGGATTTTTTTTTTGTTGGATTGCAAACAGAAGTTGCACTGCTAGTTGAAGGAGAATCAAAAATCTATTTTATTTATGCCTTCATTCCATGAAAATTAGTGCAAGAATATCTTATTGCATTGGAATTTCTGCATGGTTTGAAGTTATTGTGCCCATTTGAGTATCAACAAATCTGGGGCGTACTAAAAGTTGGCCGGCTGGATGGCTTACTGACGTAAGACCAAAGGAAAGAGAGCCTTTCCAGAGTAAGAACTAAGGTAACAGCTGGAGGAAAAGATTGAAGATCTTGGGTTAGTAGGGAATTAGTTTTAGAAGTTTATGGTTCAATTTGGACTAGAAAATTTTGAATCTTGAAGGGGTGCTGTAGGAGACTGCAAATTTTGTTGTAACAATTTTGTGGCAGCAGTGTTTGGGCTTGTTGGATGCTAGGGTTAAGGTTAAAAAGAGGGAAAATGTTAGGGGAACCATAGGGAATTTAGTGTTTCTAAAAGGGTTGAGGAAAGGGGTAGGAGTTGGATTTGAAACAAGAAAGAAAAACCCAAGTTTTGGGTGCCGTTCTATTTGAGTTTGGAGGCTTGCTGAAGGTGGTATGAGCTGGGGTTTTGGTTGTTGTAATTGTGAGCGTTGATTAGGTCTTGTACAACTTGAATTTGGTTTTGTTATGCTGTAAACTCAAAAGAAAGAGACAAAGAAAGCCTCTGGGAGTAGCTTTAATACATTCTCTGTATGTTTGAGTTTCTTCATTATCTAAAAACTTTTTAAGTTATTATAGAATAGAAAGATGGGAAGAAAGAAAGTAGAAGATTTAATTTTAGGCTTTGTACTTATTTTTCTTAGATATCCCATTTAGGTTTTGATTGGTTCACTGTTGTTCTTTTTGAACTTGTTCTCCCCATGGACTATTTATGACATCCATGATATTTATATATATATATATATATATATGAGACAACATCATCACCTTAAATTTACTTGTAGAGTGCTGAAGATACTATCTAGGAGAGTGAGGCTGATTACTTTATATTCAATTGGTGGAAAATGGAAACCAATTTTAGATGTACTTAATTAGGTGCAGTTTGTTGGTTCTGGATGTATTTTGTGTACTTTCCATTACTTGTGAAGTATTAACCATGAGATTGTTAACCCTGCTTGGGTTGGTTGGTCTGTCTCTTATGAACTACTCGGTCTTTTATTATAAGAAAACCATTGGCAATAGAGTTCTATGACCATGTGGTGGAAAGGGTGGGTGGGACAGATTAGAGTGTGGCAGTATTCATCTACAAATCTTTTTTGCTTATTTGATTCCAGTTAGACTAGCACATGGTCGGGTAGACAGGAGTATTTGGTTAGTTTAAATGTGTCTTATTAACCTAACAGACAAGATGGTCTTGGCTTGAGAATATTGCTCTTGAGAGGTAATGGTAATGGATATTGGCTAGGACTCTTTCCTTGGCACTTGGCTATCAGAAGCTTGGCATTCAGGATATTGGCTAGGACTCTTTGGGGGGAAAATAGGGAGTCACATGTGTTGTGGATGTTGATTTACAATGCTTGGAACACTGGGACATACGTGGTCTTGCTTCCATACTCCATGATGATAATACATCAATATTTAATTTTTTATTATTTGGTATGAGATTGATCAGCGCACTCGTGCAATTTTGGACATATATAAATAGGCTAATTATTTAATGATGGTGATTTTACTTTTGATAGATTATGTTCACATGCATATGTGAAATATTCATTCAAATATTAGTTTTCTGTTTCATAAATGTTCGAGTAGCATACAGCTTGGAGTTAGAATGTCTTTTTTCACTCTATCTTGATAATTACCTTGATGCATGTTGCCAAATAATGTGCAATTTAGGAGACCAATGAGAGTAGTCATTTAGTGGAATGTTGCTTACACTCTTTTTCAGTGGCTTGCTCTCTTCTTCTTTTTTGTTAAAAAGAAAAAAAAAAAAGTAGCTGTGATTCTCTCATGCAGAATACAAACATCTTTATTATCCTTCAGTTTGCCATGTGTGTGTATTCCTCACTGACAACTTAAAGTTGATTATATGCAGATATGTCCAACCGGCCGAAGTTGCTGAAAAAGATGTTTCAGGTGCTTAAAGAGGGAGAAGATTATAACTGCCCAATTTGCTATTACTACTTGCCACAAACTGATCTTGTAACTACACACTGCCATCATACCTTCTGTCTAGATTGTATTTTGAAATGTCTAAAGAAGAAGAATACCTGCCCCATGTGTCGCAGAATAGTTCAACAGTCAGAACTGGTAACTCCTGCAGCTTCTGAAACTTCTGATACTGATGATGCTGGACCATCCTCTTCAAAAGGAAATTCGTCTTTGAAAGTCTCATCGCTTCTACAGCTTCTTGAGAAATCAAGAAATGAAAACCCCGGCTACAAAGTCAGTTGTGTTTTCACAGTTTCATAAGATGCTGATGGTACTTGCAGAGCCGCTAGAAGTTGCTGGTTTCAGAAGTTTGTCTCTAGATGGGACTTTCAATGAAGAGGTAATGGCTAAAGTGATCAGAGAATTTGGAGATCCAGGACCAGATGCGCCTACAGTTTTGTTGGCAAGTCATCAGGCCTTAGGTATGAGAATAAACCTAACAGCTGCTTCTAGAGTCTATTTCTTAGAGCCATGGTGGAATGCAGCCCTTGAAAATCAGGCAGTGGATCGGGTCCATCGGATTGGCCAGAAGGAGGAGGTAAAGATAGTTAGGATAATTGCTAGAGATACCATAGAAGAGAGGATATTAAAGTTTCAGAAGAAGAGGCAGGATTGCAATGGAGGTCAAGATCCAGGATTTTTGATGGAGTTTGACGATGAGGATCCTGGTGTCCTCATGTCTTGATTTTTTTTTTTTTTTGGATTAGTGTGATCATACATATTATACATTTTTTGCTGAACATACATATTATACATTTTTTTGCAGAGCTTACATATTATACATTTGCAACTGTTACATATTTTGTATATTGTTTGTGTATAGTATTACTTTGTTGTTTTGTAAACTTTGTTTCTTTACTACTCCTTTTGGTATATAGCATTGTTTGTATGTATATATGTGTGTGTGGTACAAAGACTGCTTGAATATCTAGTCCATGTCTCCTGCAATCGCACTGGATTGATCTTCCTATTTTTATGTAAATAACTGCTGATCTTACTATTTTTTTTGGTCATCATTTGTAAAAATCTCTCTTAATTGAATGAACCCATGTATCTTTGGGATTCTAGCTGTTCTGTTTACTTTGCTTGTCTGCATTTGTATATCACATGTTGCCAGTTTGGTGTTGAAAATCTATGTCAGACTATATGATGCGGAAATTGGAGAATGCTAATCAATAATGATTACAAAGTCTTAACTCTTAGGCTTCTCTACTGGGGGGATCTTTTTCTAAACTTCCAATTGAGTCTTTGTAATTAGTGTTGTTTACAGTGTCTTGGTAGTTTGCTGGGTTTTTCATTCTTCTGATATGCTCCCATCTATTTAACTCAGCTGCATAACTTATTAATATTTTAACAAGCAGCTGAGTTATTTGGTATTGTTTTAATATAATTTTTTGGTGAGGAAGTAGCTATTAAAGTCCTCAAGCCCGAGCGTGTAAATTCAGATATGCAGAGAGAGTTTGGGCAGGAGGTCTTTATAATGAGGTGTGTTGAACTGTGTTATATGCCAAAATTTTGACCTGGGATATATGTTCTTCATATCTTGTTTGTTGAGGTTGTGTAACTATGCTTAATATAATTGTTTGTGGGCATTAGAGTTGTTTATGAAGACTTAATTCTGTGGAAAAACATGCAGCACAATAAAGGAAACATAGCAGTGATTGGCAGTGAACTAAAGTTTTGTTTTAATTATATTTTGTCACTCTTGATCAACATCAAAATTCAAAATTTAAAAACACAAATAATATATTTCAACCATGGATAGAATGGACTAGTTGAGAGGTGGGTGGGTTTTGAGTTCAACTACAGTGCACATTCTGTTTTTGCACATGCACTTTTACTAATATTGGGTTAGCTTCATTTTTTGGGAAAACTATAGATAATTCTGTGATGTTTTAATGACAACCTTGAATACTCACTTTTTTTGAAACTACATGGATGACTAATATTAATAACAACCCCAAGGGAGCAGCATAATCAGTTGGGGACCTTTGTCAATGACTTTAATGAACTCTGCTTATTTCATGATCTTAAATTTACTTTAATACTTGTTTGATTCGCTTGAGTTATACCAATTAGCTCTGCATATTTTTTTAGTAATTTTTTTAATATAATTTTTTTCCTAATCATTTTAATATCTTCCTCTTTTGACAGTTTTTTTTTCTTTTTTAATTTTAAATTATATAAATTTCTCTTCATGATTTCCAGCAACGACAACATCATTATTGTTATTATTATTAATGTAATTGTCAGGCTTAATTACATATTTTCAATAATAATTAAAAAAAAATACTGATTAAAGGATGTTGAGGTCCAAAATTTCACAACAAAGTCTATTCCATAAAAAATAAAGAATGCCCAATTCGTGTAGTAAGAAGAATCGACATCAAGGCCCTATGTATGTTCAGATTTCCAGCAAAATAGGCCATTAAAAAGTCCAGCAAAATCCAGTGAAAGAACTGGGCCGGGATCCCCAGAGGCTCGGGATCCTCGGGATCCTTGGGACATGCAGCATAGCTAAAGTGGGATTGAGACAGCTCAAAAGGAGTACCATGAAATACAAGAAATGAAGAACAGATATGTCCCTCTCAAGCACCCAGTGGTGCAGCAAAGAATCAAAAAGCTTGGAGAGTGACAATTCATGAACAAAAGGCTGGTACCCGGTGAACCCAGAATGAAGAACTATAAGGGGAAGTGGCTAGGAAAACCTTCAACCCAGCAGGAATGGATTCTGCTCACTTGGGAAAAATGATAGCAAGGAGACAGCCAAAAAAGCTAAGCCTAAGAGATAAAAAAACCTTGAAAGAAGAGAGGGTAAAGGTCAGCTCTCCAAAATGGAAAGTCAGTAAGTGGGTTTTAGGAAAACAGGACTAAAAGATGAAAACTATGAGAAACAGAGAAAGAATCAACGGTCAGAATGGCTAGCATAACAGGGGCTCTGATACCCAGGGAGCCAAGGAAGGAGAATCAATGGTATCCAAACCCTAAAATGACACTATAAAAAGGGGGAAGTAGCCAACATTAAGGGGAATTATGCAAAAACAGAAAATCATAACAGAATCTTTGAGAAAACATGGTCTAAAACTCAAAGAAAGTAAAAAATAGCTCCCGGTATCCCAGAAACAGCCACTATAGTACATACTTGGATTCAAAAGGATTCAAATTTTACAAGTCTTAGAGGCTTAAATAGCCATCAAAGTCTGTAATTTTTGAGCTTATTTGAACCTTGTAATGCATCTTAGTGAGCATATTGTAATTCACAATTAAGAAAATAATGAAATACCTCATATTGATTTGAGCATCTCTAACTATTATTTCGTGTATTTATTTATTACATTGTTTTCCTTTACTGTTTCTTGTTGCTCAATACATATATTCTTGATTGCTAGTTTTCCTTTTACTCAGCCAAAAGCTGGGTCCTTTTACCGAGGTCCTCACTTCAACTTGGGCCTTGGACACACTTAGCCTCCAAAGAAACATATATCAAAACATGCACACATCAGATATCACTCTCTCCCACAAAAATCATTCTCACCTAACTATCTTGGAAGGCAAAGCCCAAGCAAAGCCACTCGGACTTGAGTTCGAAATCCCACAAGTCTTGTGCAAAAACACTAAGTTTGTGAGAATTAGGGCCAAGATCCTCGTAGCTGAATCATTCTCATGAAATTCATTTACATATATGTATATGTATTAAATGTATATCCTAATCTAAGAAACTAACAATTATTTGAAGATAGGTGTATTGTATAGTGTGTTTTATGTAGCACCTATAGAGGTAAAAGGAAAGGACAAAACTCTATTGCATAATAAACATAGAGAAAGATCATATAGTTCAGAGAACCAGTATTTTGGGTTCTTACAGGCCTAGTACGCCCCGGGATCCCATGACAGTAAGCCCCGGGGTACTAAGTGAAGGAACTCTTTTAAATGTTTATACAATAAAAGATAAGGCTTAAATATTCTATTTCAATTTCTTTCTCATTGTGAATATTATGAATACTTATTTTACTTATTTCGTAAGCGTAAATGGTTATTTTATGACACTAAAACACTTATAATGGTATTTTATTGCTTAGGAGGAATCACATTTTTGCCTTGAGGAGATTTATGTGACTTGTGCATAACTTGGGTTTGTAATCAGCCTCCATTTAGCTGTGATGAACCAAGCCCAGTCCACCAAACAACAAATATTTGGCCCGAGATCCTTGTCTCTACTTGGGCCTGTGTGTTAAAAAAAAAGTACTCTCACAAAGGAAAAATGACAAAATAATTTTAACAAAATAGTTAAGTCATTTTTTAGAATTTACACTCAAAATAGTCATTTTAAAAACAGTTTATCGACTTTAAAAAAAAAAAAAAAAAAGCATATTTTACATTTTTACCAAATGCTTATTTATGGTTTTTAAAATGGTGTTTTCAAAACGCACGTTTTGAAAACACTCGTTTTGAAAACGCTCGTTTTTAAAACGTACCTTTATGAACAACCTATCGAAGCGGGCTCGATGTAACTTCACAAGAGTTATACAAGTTACACAATCTTTAGAATATAGATTTCTATGAGATCTAACTATAAAAAAAAATGTTTACTATCCATGTTATTATTAAACATTTATTGCTTTTCATGCTAGCTAACCAAATTAATTATAGAGGATATTATATTATTTTTTTCTACTTTCTCTTTCTTTAATTAATTTATCCCTAACCTTGTACAGGTGCTATTCCTAACTTTTTGAGTTGCAGTTCAGATATTCTTTATCATGGCCTTATTTATATATTTTTATTGTGGGAAATATTAATAGATGTCCTAAAGTCATTGTTTAAAAAGTATTTTTAGAAACTTTTTATGGAAAAAGAAAAGATTAACAGGTTTTTTTGAAAATTTTTTATATTTCCCGTAAAAGTTGTATCAAAATTTTCTTAAGATATAGGATCCTTCTTTTATAATACTTACCTATACGTCATCTGATGCATGAGATTTATTAGCAAATTAAATGAAGCAACATTTTCTCGGGATCATTCTGGAATGAATTTTTTTTTTATTCCAAACCTTCTTGCCATTAAGACTTGTGTAACATCATAAGTCTGATCCTTAGAGGTAAAGATAGAAATGATCTTAGCCATTGTTTTAACCAGGGAAAAAAAAAGTTCAAACCAAGTCCATTCCTTAGATATAAAGATAAAAATGATCAAATTGTAAAGATCATGATAAGATAGAAACGATAATTTTTTTTTTAAGAAGTGGAAATTGTCAAAATCTGATCCTTACTGTTTTTTTATTAGAATTTATTTTAATTCAAATCATCTTTCTCTACCTATTGGTTCTAATATTTTCATAATTAAGAGGAAAAAAAAAAAAAAAACAAAGTGTTAAATATCACACTCTCTCTCTCTCTCTCTCTCTCTCTCTCTCTCTAAACATTTAAAGAGGTTGTAATTAATATTGCATAATCTTCTCTCTCTAAAGTCTAAAGACTCTAAACGTGATTTTAATAAATAAGGTATAAACAACAACCAAAAAAAGCTTTTGAATTAATTTAGCTTGTGTGGCAAGTAATAAATATTTAATAATGACATGGATAGTTAACATTTTTTTAATTGTTAGTTCTTGTTAGGTTTAGACCCCTATCAAAAACAGTAATTAACCAATTTTAAGGCCAATATGATAATTAGATTTATTATGAAAGCCTTAGGTTAATCAAACAAACATCAATATCATACATAACGGAAAATAAATATGACATAGTATATGATGACCTCAGAAACCAATAAAATCAAACCAGTTTCACAAGAAAAACATGGGGTGACTTGACCTAATCAATCCCGAGATAACAGTTTCACTATAAGCTTGAGATTTACAGTGAACTGCTACAAAGTGAACCTCAAATCCACGAATTTCAAAATCCCATTGAAAATTTGAATCTCTAGCACCTTTGATGACTAGAATAAGCCAAAAACTTCTACAACTCTAGATCATGAGTTTCTTCAAAGAATATCACCGGTAAAAGATATGAGAAAGTTTTGAATACAAAAACTCTAAATACAGAATATAAGGTACAAGAGGCACCTCTCTCTCTCTCTCTGTGTTTATCAAATCTTATAGAGTCTCTTATATATTGTTGAATAAGTGGCACGAAACCTTAGTAGATTGGATGATGGGCTTAGGCTTGAAATCTATAAATTGGTATGTTCTACAAATTTCAATCAGTCAAACTTAAGTTTTGATTGATCGAAATTTATAGTTTTGCACTCTGTTGAAGTCCAAAATTTCACAACAAAGCACATTCCATAAAAAAAAATAAAGAAGGCCTAATTCGTGTAGCAAGAAGAATCGACATTGTTGGGGTTTATGCCCTAAAATCCAATTTATTGACATATCATAAATAATTAAATAGATTAATTATATGAGACTATCTATTAATCAACTAATGGGACATTATCTTAGTCCATGAGATGCATAGTATGTGGTTTGTGTGAAAAGTCACAGAAGATATAAATCACAAGTTCTTTGTAAACTCAGAATTTTAGTTCATAGTCGATGATGAAATTGGTATTTCATCTGCGAAGACTATAACATATCAACTAAGATGATTTGTCTTGATCATGGAAGTGAAGACTTCTAGTTGATATGTTGATATGTTTTAAGAGTTAAGACATATTGAACTAGACCGCTGTGAGATTTATTATTCACCTAACGACTGTCAAATGAATAATAAATATCACGACTTCTATTTACATCAACTCTAAATCCTAAGAGAATAATGGACCTGATCATGAGGTGTAGGTTGCTTTGATATATCAAGAGTGAGATCTGTAAGTTATGGTCAAAACCTCAGTATGTTGGGCAGCCGCATTTAGTGTTAATAGAACATATATTCTCAAAATGGAATTCATAACCTCTTAACAGAGATATAAAATATTCACTTGAAATAAGTTTAATGGGTTTGGTTATTCAGAGTGTTGGGCCCAACCACTTTAGTAAGTAGTTACTAAAGTATATATTTATGGAATTGGATTTCATAAATATATGATGAATAACATAAAGGATTAAACCGGGTACTCAAGGATTAAGATGTAGTAATCTTCAAAGTGGTAGTCTACATTCATGACTTTGTATTACTACGAATATTTTAATGAAGGGGTTGTATGTATAATAAAGTCTTGGGATATAATTTATTAATAAGGCCTAGAGTGTAATTATATTCATTTAAAGGTGTTGAATATAATTAATGGTAACTTTGGACTTGTCAAGAGTTGACAGAAAAGCCCAAGGCCCATTGGAGCTAGAGTCTTATTTGTTCCCTTTGGTCCCATCTCAAGCCACAAACAAAAGCCCAATTGGGTAGGCCCAAAAGACTAACCCAATTAGATAATCAGTTATTATTTAATAAGAGTTATTAAATAAAGAAACTATGAGAATAGTTTTAACGTACGTATGATAAAAAGAAAAGAAATCAGTTTTTCTCCACAAGGAGAAAAAGAAGGTTTTTTCTTTGAGAGTCTATGTACAAAATATTGATTGAGAGACCACACATCTTGGGCACCATGTGGAATTGAGATGAAGATTGAAGGTATTCTCAAGTCATGTTTTGAAATTCACTGTATTAAGGTACACTTTCTGTTATTTATTCTAGAATTCATGGTTACATGTTATCTTTCATTATTAAAGTAGATCCGTGGTTGTTGCTTCCGCTGTGTGTTTTATATGAGATACAAAACCAGATTTTCCAACAATCAAGGCCCTATGTATGTTCAGATTTCCAGCAAAAAAATGCCATTAAAAAGTTCAGCAAATTCCAGTGAAAGAGCTGGGCTGGGATCCCTAGAGGCTGCCAGAGGCTCGGGATCCTCGGGACGTGCAGCACAACTAAAGTAGATTGAAGCAGGTTTAAAAGAGGGATAAAAGACAAAGAGCATGCGGGTCTCATGCACCCAGACATACAGTGGGATCAGAAAGTACGAAGCAAAACGCAGGAGTTGTGCCTTAAGGAACCAACAATGAGAAAACCATAAAAAAAAGAGGTAATTGGAAGGAGCTTTCAACCCAGCAGTAAAAGATTCCAACTATTTGAGGAAAATGACAAGGATGGAGTGCAACCAAAAACTGGAAAAGTGGAAGAAAGGGCCAAATAGCTGAAGAATCAGCGAACAGAGGGAACCTTCAAATGGAAAACCAGCTAGGGGCTTTCCCCTTGGTCGCACCAAAAGGAAGAAATTATAAGAAAAAAGGAAACGATCAGCCCCTGAGTAAACTGACACAGCACGAGCTCTGAGGGGCAAAAGAGAGAAATCACTAGTACCCTGGAGCCCTAGAGTTGCACTATAAAAAGAGGGAAGTAGCCAATATTAAAGGGGCCTAAGGCAGAATAGAAAAACCAGAAGGGAATCGTTAAGATAACTCTGTAAAACTCAAGAAAAATAGAGAAATATCTCCCGGTATCCCCGAGAATAGCCACTATAGCACATACTCGGATTCAAAAGGATTCAAACTTTGCAAGTCTTAGAGGCTTAGATAGCCATCTAAGTCTGTAATTTTTGAGCTTATTTGAACCTTGTATAACGTCTTAGTGAGCATATTGTAATCCACAATCAAGAAAAATAATGAAATACCTCATATTGATTTGAGGATCTCTAACAATTATTTCGTGTATTTCTTTATTACATTGTCTTCCTTTACTATTTCTTGCTAAAATCCTTCTCATCTAACTATTTTGGAAGGCAAAGCCCAAGCAAAGCCACTCAGACTTGAGTTCCAAATCCCACAAGTCTTGTGCAAAAGCACCAAGTCTGTGAGAATTGGGGCTAGGATCCTCATGGTAGAATCATTCTCATGAAACTCATTTACATATATGTATATGTATTAAAATGTATATCCTAATCTAAGAAACTAACAATTATTTGAAGATATATGTAGTGTGTCTTATGTAACACCTATAGAGGCAAAGGGAAAGGACAAAACCCTATTGCATAACAAACATGGAGAAAGATCATATAGTTCAGAGAACCAACATTCTGGATTCTTACAGGCCTAGTACGCCTCGGGATCCCACGACAGTACGCCCTAGGGTACCAAGAGGAATTACATTTTTCATCTTGAGGAGCTTTATGTGACTTACGCACAACTTGGTTCGTAATCAGCCCCATTTAGCTGCGGTGAACCAAGCCCAGTCCACCAAAACAACAAGTATTTGGGCCCGGGATCCTTGTCTCTACTTGGGCCTGTGTGCTAAGAAAAAAAAGCACTCTCACACACTCTAAATTGCAGAACTTTGCAGCAATTTTGTCTTCAAAAATAAACTTCTAAAGATACTCAAAACTTGTATTTTGCTCATGAATTGCCAGCATAAATAAAACTTAACAGATCTCATAGAAATCTACAACCTAAACATGGTGTAACTCTTGTAAAATTACACCAGGTGTAACTTAAACTCATCTCTCTCTCTCTCTCTCTCTCTCTCTCTCTCTCTCTATATATATATATATATATATATAAATATAATTTTCTAACATTATTCACCTAGGATCTTATCAAAGTATTCAATGCTAGAAAAGTTCGGAAAGTTATTGGGTACTCCCGGAGCCATGCTCCCTTCTCTCACATGAAGAGTGGATCCCACACATGGGTCCCACCCCTTATGTGAGAGGGGAGAGCATTGCTCCGAGAATATTAAATAAATTTCAGAAAAATTCTGAGGTAATCTTGCAAAGTTACTGTAATTGTCTAACCATTACAACAAGTCAGATGCTTTAAGATTGCGTTTGAATGTTTAGAGAAAATCAATAGAAAGTAAAGAGTAAACTAAGGTAGAATGATATAGAACACAAATGAATGGTGTAGGGTATGTTTAAAAATTTTATATGGTTTTCGTAAAAAAAAAAAAAAAAAAAAAAAAAAAAAAAAAAAAAAAAAAAAAAAAAAATTGAAGAGCAGTTGTTTGTAAGCCAATCTTCCAGAGGAAGGTTAAAAAATTCCTGATGCTTCCTCGGAATTCCCATTCTATTCCAAAAGTTTCTTGCAACTTATCTTCAAATGTGTCTGATAGATTTCGGTTTCTAACCACATCAACATGTACCAAGAATTTCTTTTATGGAACATCTACAACATATTGTATCAATATATAAACCAATTCTTAAAATATATATATATATATATATATATATATATATATATTTAAACCCCTTGAACCTATGACATCGGAATTTATGTATTTCAAATAATTGAATGTGTAATTCAAAAAAAATTTGTTTAACTATTTGTGTTTTATTCTTGGATTAGTAGTATTTTTTTTATGCCTTATAATATTATATCATTATTATATAAGTTGTGAAAAATATGCTTAAATATTTTTTTTCCCTGTATTTTTTTTTATACAAAAATCATTATCAAGATAGCTCATTCTTACAAATTTGTTCCATTTATTTATATTTTAGTTAATTATAACACCATCACAATCCACCAGAAACCATTTGTTCCATCTATTTCCATTTCTTGAAATTTTTGCATTTTGAAACCTTAATTTATGCTGGTTTCCAAGAAAAACAGTACAACACCTCAACAATAGAACAAGCACCAAATATTCCTCCTTTTCCTCCACACACTGATTCAGTTTTAGATTTTTGTCTTCCTCAACCATCTCATAACCAAGAACCATTCTTCTTCCACAATTACTCTAATTCAGACTAGAAGCACAAGCTAATTTAAGTCGGCAAGAGCTACACTCTCAGTAACTGAATATATATATATATATATATATATATAATCATTGAATTGAACCAGGAAAGTAAAAAAAAGGCCACAAACAAGTTAGCAGTGGACATGGACAGAACAAAAAATAAAATGACAGGCAAAGATCATCCTTGGATTTAAAAAATGAAGATAGCATTACCATTAATTCATAAAGAAACAAGGCACAATCTTCTATTCCATGTTCTTGAAAAAAGACCCCAAAAAAAAAAAATAGAAAAGAAAATAAAAATACTACTACTGTGCAAAATTGACTAACAACTAATAGGAATATGCCGTGTTAACAGGAGAAGATCTAACTTGAGTTGTTCAGATCCCTTAAATCCTCACCAGCAAGAAGATTCGGCATCACTAAAATAATAATCACTGTCACGATCAATGTCTTTGACACAGCCACAGGTTGAAACATTTTGGGTAGAAGTAGAAACAGCTAGCAACAGAAGAAGATGCACACCCAGAGGAAAAAGACTCATCAGGTATGTACTTGTCACCCATCACTGGTTGTGATGGTAAATTGTGATCGCTACTGCCTTGAATATGAGAACCAGAAAATAAATTGCATTCAGAGCGAGAAGGCTTATAGTTCTCAATCTCATTATCCCATAGCCATGTTCTCCTTGAGCGCGGTAATGATAATATATACACCAGCAGCCTTCTTCTTCTTTCCTCTTCCTCCTCCTCCTCCTCGTCCTTCCGGGGTTTTTTGAGCGGAGAACAATGTGTATGAGATGGTAACTTTGATCTCTTTGCCCCCCTTCTTCTTTTTCCAGCATAAACTATGTAACTCCCACAATTCTCCTCTTGGCATTGGTAGTCATCCTCCTCTTCTTCGTCCTCATCAACGTAATCGGCCTTTTCACAAACACATAGCAAGCAAGTCAGCCACTCACGGACCACCTTTCTCCGGCACATCCTGATAAGAAATTTATTGATTTGCACGTCCTTCACTGCAAAAAAGCCACCAAACTCGTCCCCAAGTAGCCGAACCAAGAAGCAATCGTCGTCGTCGTTGTTGGGTGTTGCAATGATGATTGCTGATTTCCAAGAAAAACCGTACAACACCTCAACAATAGAACCGGGCACCAAATATTCCTCCTCTTCCTCCACACCCAGATCCAGATTTATATCCATGTCCTCCTTAACCATCTCAATGCTCATAACCAAGAACCAGTTTTCTTCTACCATAACACTAATTCAGACCAGAAGCACAAACAAATTTAAGTCGGCTAAATCTACAACATTTGTACCATATATATATATAAAATGTCTCCCAATTTGCCGAATATGTTTAGGATTGATTGGCAAAAAAATAGTTTCCCAAATCTGTTAATTAGGATTAGCACCGCCGTTTTGAATTTTTGAACCAACGGCTAGTTTCTTTTGATACCGTGTTTATAATTTATATCCTACGCCAGGGGTCGAACCCAGGAATATCGAGGGAACCATTAGGTGGGTTCCACGCGTTCCACTAAGCTTACCCATCCTCACTCACTAAACTCTAAAATAAGGAACGTAGGCGGGGATAGCTCAGTTGGGAGAGCGTCAGACTGAAGATCTGAAGGTCGCGTGTTCGATCCACGCTCACCGCATTTTTTTCATAAAAAAAAGAAAAAAAGAAAAAAAGAACTCTCTAATAGGGAAACCCCCCAATATTTTTTAATCTAATTTATAAGGATTTTTCTAATATATAAAAAAATAAAAAGATATGCGTATAATGTTAGGAAAATAAGATGGCACACTTAACTTAAAATCAATTCTTTCTTCCTATCCTATCAAAAAAAAATCTTTCTAAAAAAAAACATAAAATCAGCTTTCATATCATTTGCTGATTCTTAAAAAAAAAAAATCTTTGTTAGAAAAGGTTAGAAATATATATTATTAATAGCACATTAGATAGAATGTTATTAACAAAAAAAAATGCACATAGAAAGTATGGCCGGTATAAATCCAACAGCCCAAATCTTCAAACCAAGTACAAGCATCAGAAATACAAAGTACAAACCGCATGCTTTAGCAACAATACAGCAACATACAACCTCGCTGCAAGAGAATTCAAATCCCAATGGACTAGAATACAAGAAATTATAATTAATAACATATTCATCGTGGATTAATGTATTTCTCATGACTGATCTGAATAGTCTGAATGTGAAATTTCAAAATTATAATTTATTTCACTAATTATGTTTGTACTTGAAGGATTAATGGTACTTTAAAAAAAAAATTAAAAGCTTGTAACTATTATTAAGATGAAAATAAAGTCCACTACATCATCATGAGCAAGAGCATGCTCTAAGAAACATGGATTTTTTCTCTATTTAAGTTATACAATCTGAATGCCATATGCATGTTTTAACTAATAAATGTGCACACTTTGTTCCCTTGCCTTCCTACATGTGAAAATTTAACCTTGCCAAAATGGTGGAGTAGATGTCAGGTCCCAAACCCGATACCAGGATTTGTAACCATGACCGGCATGCTAATATCAAGCCTAAACTGATATTAACAAAAACCAACTAAACTTTTTACAAAAACTTTCCTCTCTCTTATCATTTTATTTCTTTACTTCTTGATATAACTTTCTACTTGATATTGAGAGCATCTACATTGTACTTCAAGGGATAACACAATCCTCCAGTTACTCCAATTCTAAATTTCACATAATACGTCCCTTAATACTTTAAGGTACACAACTTTCATTAAATCCTAAGCTACACAATACTACAAAGCTAAACTTCAAATTACTAATTTGGGATCTATACATTTAAAACTAAAACCAGCTCCTTTCAAAACTCGACTAAGGCTCCCTCTGTTCAAGAATAAAACCTACTGACTGAAAGAGTGGAAGGAGTGAGCTACATAGCTCAGTAAGGGTAAGTTACACAAGAATTTAGTAAGAATGCATGTAAATCATTTCATTTCATTTTATAAATATTCAGATAGGAGAATATCTTTTCAGGCATAGTATTTTATATTATTTATAATAATAACTTATATGCTTTTCATAGGAAAATAATTGTTCTCCTTTTTCTTGTCAGAATAATATTACCAAAACCTTTAAGACTGAATTTCTTTCATTTCTTACAAAGTCACCAAATATAATATTGATTGTTTAAAATCATATATATATTCTTATTACAAAATAATCATTTTGACTTAAATCAAATAATTGGTAACTTTATCTTAAATTAGAAACATCTTAAAGAATAACAAAACTTTTCTTCATAAACTTCTTCTCATAAAATATTATAACTTTCATAGTTACAAAACTTAACATTTTAATATTAACGTAAACTTGTACTTTCGTCAGAAACTTTATCTTTAAAGAACATCTTTTTTTTTTTTTCATCATAAACTTCTTCTTTTCATGAGATTTTTTTAACTTTTCACAATGCATTTAAAAAAAATCATTCTCTCATGATTAATAAAATAATATAGCTGTTCATAAATAACATATTGGTTAGTCTATAAGTCTGTACATAATTGGGAAGCTTCCAGCACCACTGTGCTAGGCATCCAGGGTTCCCCACAATGCCAGGGATTCTCGGGATCATATCATAATACATATCTTCAACCATGAGGGTCGGTTGGCATCCTCCACAAGTTGGTCGTTCCCAACAAGGGCAGGTACATCGAAGTTCTCACCGCTTTTAATGGCCAATCAGACAACATTTTCCATGGAAAGTTAGTAATTTAACCTCTACTGGCTGAGTTTAGATCATCAGAGGACATAACTCGAAAACATTTTATACTAATACATCATACTAAAATTCATAGTTTGCATAAAAATTTCATAATAATAGCATTTCCATTATTTTCTTTAAATATCATGTTCGTGGAATTAACAATAGCATCAATATGTTTAAATCATATACATAAGGTTTCGAAAGCTCACGAACATATTTTTGTCTGAAACATGATTATATGTCATATCTCTAATAAAAAAACCTTTTAATGCATAATACACTTTAAAATAACCTCATGACTTACCAAATGCTCATATAACTTATCCATTACCTGAAAGTAGAGGAACCGAGAGCCTAAAATCGAAAGAGCTCAAATTTAGGGGTTGGTAACACCTAAACCAAATATCAAAGCTTATTACTATAAATTTTACCTTAGAATAAACTTACACATTTGTCTCAAAACCTATCTCTTAAAATCAAGAAAATCCTAATCTCACCTCAATGAGGTTCCCCAAACACAAGATACATTCATCAAACAACATGATGTACAAAATCATAGAGAAACCATTATTTTAATGTTCATATTTAGATCATGTCAAATAGCTTTAAAATCAATTCAGAATGTGCTTGAGATTGGAAGTAATGGTGCATGCATAAACTTACACAAGGCAACATATAGCATGAACAAAACAGCTTCATAAAAACAACAGTTGAATGGTTTAGAACCCCTCCTTTGAGTACTAAACCTTGAGCCAAGTTATACAAATTTATCTATAATCCAAGCATACCAAATGATGAGCATATTAATTTATAGCTCAAAGCATTCACCCTAATTTTAGAATTAAATCCTCAAAGTTAGGTATGTCACTCACTGTTCACTGTTCATTCCAACAACATATATTCCAATTATAAAATACAAATGGGCTATCAATTCACATCCAATTTTCATGCTAATTTACAGAGACACTCCTATGGATGTCTAGTAGATTCCATATCATTTTCAGAACTAAATCATAAAACCATGATTTACTAAAAATCATACAAGATAGCATACTCAAATCTGTCCTAACAGAATTTCAATTAACTTACAAATTGCACTATTATTTTTTTATTGATCCAATTGCTGTGAGACGAAACCAATAACAACTACAAGTGTCTTAGATTTCATAGGAAATGTCCCTAGCATCCAAATTCACCGTATACAATTTAATATATAATTTATCATGCGTAAACACATAATCTGCCACAGTGACAGTTTTGCAACATTTTCTTGTAAATTCACAAACAATTAACAAACGATGGTATTTTCATATGAAATTTAATACACACATACTAGACATATTATATAATAATATCCTACAAACCTTTTACCCATACCTGTCCTTGAAAAAAAATATAGGATTTATAATAACCAAACAGGTTAACCAATGAGTGCAACTCTTTACAAGTTCATGAGGTGCCTATTAACCAACTCTTAACAACCTTCAATTACTAAATCAATTACACATTCAGCACCTCAATTAGCAATTCCATAAGTTTATCTAGCTATTTTACTCATTTCAACATTTACCCATAATAGATTTTATCTTAGTCTATCATATAGGAGCACATGCAAGCATAAAAAATGACTCAATTCATATTCGGGCAATTAATAGTCTCTAGAATCTAGCAATCCCATATACAAATTCATATAACCTTCACTTAAATTTAAATAGACAATAGATAAAAGAATTAGATTTTCCCCTTACCCTAGGCACGGGTTCTTGGAGTGATAGAGCTAGAATCACTCTAGCTTTAAGTTGGGAACAAGAGTTTGAGAAGAATTGAAAGAAACTTCCTTATTGCTGCTGGATCCGTAGGTGTGAGAGGGAGAGGAGAGATGAGAGTTTTTCTTTCTTTTGATGTTGGACCCTTGGGTATGAGAGGGAGAGAGTTTCTTGATTGTTTTAGTTGTTTTGAGAGAGTAGAAAGAAGAATGAGGTGAAGCTTGTTTGTTGCATGGCTGGCTAGGTGTTGGTCTTTGGAGTTTAAGAGGATAACATGTGTCAACATGCATGACACTTTGGCTTTACATGTGTTGAAGAATTTCACTTAGTTGCATGTGTAAGTGGAATTACAACTATATCCTTCCTTTGACTACCTACTTACAACCTTAACCATGTTATAACATCTCATGCATCATACCTAATTAAAACACCAACTATGTATCAAATTCAATCCTGATTCTTGAGTGTATTTAGAATCCATTTGGGTACAACTTATTTAGCTGAAACTGAAAATATTTTGCTGAAATTACTGTAGATAATGTTAAAAGGTAGTTGAAATAGTAGTAGGACCCATAAATAGTACTAAAAATACAATAAAACCTATGAATTGTAGTAAAAACAAGTAGAATAGTAGTAGTAAAATAAGTTTAAAAAAAAAAAAAATTGGACTCTATGTGACACATACAGCTTAATATGCATCCTTAATACCAAATGCCTCCTTAATATGCATTGGACTCTATGTGACACATACAGCTTTATCCTTTTCTAAATGGATAAAATCTAAAAATTACCAACGGTGTCTTGGTCTAGTGGTGCCAGGGGCTAGACTTGGTAGGGAGAACTACGGTTCGATCCCCCGCCGCAAGCCCGTTGGGAGGAGTTTAAAACCTTAACCCCGGGACCCGCTCCGAAACCGGATTAGTCGGCCCAGTGGGTTCGGATACCGGTTGGGAAACCAAAAAAAAAAAAATAAAAAAAATAAAATAAAAAAAAATCTAAAAATTAAAATAAATAAATAAATATAAAGAAAACAAAGCCGGGGGCCCCAAAAGAACCAAGGTGGCGTATTTGTTTTGTGGCGAAATCAGTTGTCATATTAGTATTGGGGTTTAAAGTTTAAACTGCCGGGTGCCCTTCTGTTCACACCTATCACTCTGCATTTCGTACTTCACAATTTAGCTTCTGTGTTTCGATAACTTTTATTAGTTTATACTTTGAACCCCATCTCTATATTTTTCCTCTGGTCTCCCAAGTCTCAGAGATTCCAATGGCTTCCTGTGAGTCTCTCTCTCTCTCTCAGCCCCAATGACAATATGTTTTACTTGTATATTTGGTTTCATTTTGTGTGTGTGTGTGTTTGGCTTTTTAGTTCGTCATCTTTGCATCTGGGGAAGTGGGTATTTCAAAAGTCAATGCTTTTATTTATTTATTAATATTTGGTTTTGTTTGAGAGATTGGGGTGCCTGGGTTTCTGGGACTTGTTTATTAATGTTATTGAATTTGTGAGCAGTGGATGTCATAAGTAAGGATAGCCATGCATGACTATTATAGAATTAAATGCTTATAGTTGCTTTGATTTTTTTTTTTTTTTTGGGTTCCTTTACTTTTTGTTAATAATTTTTGAATGTAGGGATTTTTTTTTTTTTTTTTGGGTTGGAGTGAGTGATTTGTATAAACAAAAAGCAGGTAAATTCTATTTGAACTGATGAAATGTACAGCACTGAAATTAACTTCAGTGAATAAACCAATTTAAAGTAATAATAATGTATGAATTTTTGAATGCTACCAGTGTGGTTTTACTCGTGTAACTTTAGTGTTACTGTGGAATTTTGTTCGGCTTCGAATTTGATGTCTCAATCAATTTTGTGATTGTCACTTAGTAATTGAGGGATGAATAGATTTTAGTCCAATGAAGGAGAACTGTTGATATAGGTTTCTTTAAAATTAAAGTGTGGATTGGCAGACAATGGATAAAAAAAGCAGAAGAAGAAGTTTTTTGAATATACTTTTTCTTACCTATCAAAAAAAAAAAATAATAAAATAAAGCAGAAGAAGGAGGACTAGTAGAAAAGAAATGTGTGATCACACCGCTAAGAAGAATTGAAGTCACACATTGATTATCAAATGTTCATTAGCTTCGAAAGAGATGAAATTATCATATAGAATTTAGCATTTGTATGAGTTTCAATCATCCCATATACAACAGTCTTTACTTAACTATTACTATAGCAAGTTTCTGCCATGTAATAGCTAGATAAAGTTGTTACTTAACTTCTACTATAGCAAGTTTCTGCCTTGTAATAGCTTTATGTAGTCTTGGTGAATGATTGAATCCAAATAATTATGAGGCATATGGCTCAAAGTCCATGTTGTGGCTTTTAAGCCTATCACATATTTATATAGAGATGCTATTCTGAATACTTTTGTTGGATGGTCCACTTGTAATTTTGTTCCCATGGTTACAAGGGCAGAGCAGGGTTGGGAACTGAAATCATTTCTCTCTTTCATTGACTTATTTTTCTATTCAAACATCTGTAGTGATTGGTTATATAGGATGGTATGGTCCTTGTTAAAGAGTTGGAAGTTTGAGGTCAAACTGCCAAGGCTTACCATTGGTTATTAAGGATGATTTGGCCTTAGCTTCCCTTGTGCAATAATATCATTACTTATTGTGCTTTTCTTTTTAATAAATTACTTATATTTAAAAAAAAATAAATAAATAATGATTACAATGAGAAGTATATTGGATAAAGGATCAATGAGTCTTCAACTTCAATGCCAATGAGCTCTAGCTTCAATGGCATCTCCTGCCCCTTTTCAAAGCAAGGTGGAGGGTGAGGTTGTGTGTTCAAGACTCACCAAGTACATGTGTAACATACACCACCCCCCCCCCCCCCCCCCACCCCAAAAAAAGAAAAAAAGAAACATAAAAAACTTATCATAAACTTAAAAGTTTGCATGTGCTTTGGTTAAGCATAAGTATTTACTTCTTGTTACCCTTGACGGAAGAGTAAAATTTTTCACATCCTACATGCGTGTTTTACTGCCTTAGTAACATTAAATGCCGTGCTTTTCTGCCTTTGTAACATTAAATGCCACAAGTCTCTCTATCTCTCAATTCTTCATGCCGGCCAATTCATTCTGGTGATTTATGCAGTGTAGTGTAGTTACTGGTGTGCCTTAGCCTTTAAAGCTTGTTTATGTAAATCTTTTCTTTGAAAGTTCATTGTATGAATCCTTTCTTCTGGTGTTGCTAATGTACAACTCCAGCATCTATCGCTAACAAATATTCTGATCCTACCTAACTAACCCTTCTTCGATACTTTTCCTTAATGATAATGCTTATGAAACTGCATCATAGCTGCAACCTTAAAGAAATAAAAAAATTTATTCATCAATTTTGACCAGTATGTGATCTTCTTGCAATTTGGCATTTGAGTGGGTTAACTGTTTTGAAGAAGATGAGATGATTGCAGTGGAGGAACAGTGTGGAATAATCGGGAGTACTAATTGATGCCAATGAGCTCTAGCTGAAATGGCAAGAGCAAGGTGGAGGATGAGGTCATTTTCAAGACTCGCCATTTAACATACTAATAAAAAAAAGAAAAAAGAAAAGAAAAGGGAAGTGACTAACTGACATGGCTTAATTATTGAGTTACAAGAAGTGACTTAGGATGTCCATTGGACAGAGAATTTTACATTTTTGTTTGTAATCTGTGCATTGTAGCTTTGATAATGTTGATACATTTTCTGGGTTTCACTTGCACCCCAGTATTTTGCAGTTGATGCTAGCATTTGTTTAAGAATATTCTCTGAATAATTTAAAATGATATCTGTTTCATTAGAAGTTAACATGTCAATAAAAACGCTCTAGTTTACTTTGCTTTCAGATATCATGTGTGATCTTTTCAAATTTAGCACTAAAATGAAGTTTTGATGTTATGTTTGGCAGCAAATGGTAAGGATGTGTAAGAATCTTAATTTAGGGTTTTAAAATTTAAATAGAGTTACTGTTATGAATGTTAAATAACTAAAGTCAGGGTATGCGAGTTGAATTCTGGAAGGTGTAGAAATTGTAGAGGAGGTTTTTGAAAAAGTACTAGGGTTTTATATGATTATAGCATGGTCTAGCATTTAAAAACAGCAATATAGTGTTTAATGTTTGCAAAAAATTTTGGCCCTGTTTGGTTGGGGTGATTATAGGAAGGATGGAAAATGGGGGAGAGAAAAGCGGGGAGAAAATGGTGTCTGTGGTTGTTTGGTTGAGGGGGAAAAGGGAGTGGATTTTGGTGGGGTGCAGGAGTTTTCTCCTTGAGCCCACCAAAACACAATCTCCCCAAATTGGGGAGAAAATGGGAGAGAAAAGGGGGCAAAAATATTTGGACAAAAATACCCACGTTACAAGCTTCTTCTTCTTACGTGCCTTTGTTTTTTCCATTTTTTATCCAAAGCATAAAAGGCAGCATAAAAGTGCTGCCTTTTTTATCCTTTTTTTTTTGCCACCACTTTGCAGCCACAGCATGGCCTGGCCTTAAGTGGGAGCAATAAACTTCCTCAATAGACTAGTCTTTATTTTGTTACATACACACTTCAGATTCAACCATTGCAACTTAGTTAGCGGTACATAGTAAGAAATTTCCTCAAATTTTCTTTGGACGAAAATTTCCATTAAACCGGTTTGGAGTAAATTTCTTAAAACCCACTACGAGGAGGTTCAGAAGACTAGCCATGTGTGCTTATTCTTGATATATGGATTAAATGTGTGCTTTACTTGTAAGTTACACCATTTCTCAAGTCAACAACTCTATTCCTTTGACATGGTGATGCTATATATTATTGCTATTATACGGATACATGAATAAATACACGGAAAATGCTTAAAAAATATGAAGAAATTCTTTTTTAGATATTGTACTTTAGTCACTTGTGACATGGTTCTTATTTCAGGTAGCTTGGGAGCATTAAATATTAGATTTTCAAGCTTGGACTTTGGTAGAGCAAGAGTTGGTATTTTAAAACACTATGGCATAAAAACTTGGACAGGGCGGAGGACACCACAATTTGCAGGGGTAACATTACGAGTTTCACGACAGTTAGAGAATGTACAAATTGTAACCAAGTGTAGGTGCTTTTTGTCAATTGATTTGTTTTCTTACATTTTTCGGTTAATTCCCCTGTTCTTACAAATATTGTATGTGCAAGTATATCTACGCATAAACACAGGCATATCTATTGTCTATAGCCATCAGTTCTTACATTAAGTTTGTCAATTGATTTGTTTTCTTACATTTTTCGGTTAATTCTCCTGTTCTTACAAATATTGTATGTGCAAGTATATCTACGCATAAACACAGGCATATCTATTGTCTATAGCCATCAATTCTTACACTCTTGATGCAATCCAGAGTTTGACATATATTACAAATCATAAACACTTTTGGATCATTCACCATCCAAATGTGTTTGCAAATCATATATGCATAACATTAGTACATCATGGATTCCTGCTGTTGGTAGACTGCAATCCCTCTTGTAATTAAGTTTGAAAGTAAATGGCCTGAGAACTTGATCCTGGGGTTTTGAACATATTTCAAGTTCTTTTTCTTTCTCTTTCATTATAGATGAAAGAAATTCTCATGACTTTTTGTGCAGTCCAGTTAACAAAATTTATTGTTTGATGCAACAGCTTCTGGAAATGTAGAGAATGATTCAGAAGAGACTAAAATTTCTGGTTTGACAAATCAGCTCATTCCAAATTCATCTGAAGTAAGTAGTTTGCTAATAATTTTAATTAAATAGTTCTATATATTATTAAATCTAAACTGTCAATAGTTTATACTTCATACCATTGATAGTTTTGCTGGCACCATTTCACCCGAAAAGAGTGAATGAGCTCTATCTCAAATGGCATTGTCTTCCTCCATGAGAACCGCAGGATGAGGTCATGGGTTCAAAACCCGCTGAGTTTGTGTATAATTTACCAATTAAAAAAGAAAAGAAAAAAAGAACATGGCTGGCTGGCATCTGAGTGAAAATACACAATTCTTGTAGTGTTGTGTCTTTCTTTGTTTCATGTAATTAAAATGAAAATAATCAATTCTTTCATTCTTTCTTTCTATTTTTTTGGTAAAGTTCTTATCAAAATAATTTTGAACTGTGAACGCACCATTGTGACTGGTGGATGTTTCAATTTTTCCATTTTTTTAAGTGGTTATTGAAGTCTAGACTGCCATCTCTATGTATTACGTCCACATTCTTTAAGTGCTTTTCCTCTAATCATGAAATGCACTGCATTTATGTTGTGAGTTAGGAAAATAATAAATGCTTTGCAATCAACAAGCATCCTCTTTTGAATGTATATAGATGTTTGTTATTAGGGATGTGTGTTGGGGAGAGCTGGTCTCGCTTTAATGATGTGGAACGAAAAAAAAAAAAAAAAAGGCTCTGAGAATGGCTGCGGACTGTAGTTGAAGGTTTGGTTTGCAGGAAAGATTTGTTTGGAAAAAAGCAAGATCAGGGATTTGGAAGGATGGCACCTTGTGTCTAATGTGGAACATTTGAAAAAAAAAAAGGAATGCATGAACTTTTGAAGGATGGGAGTTTTCAGCTTTTGAAATCCTTATATGTGTGGGAACCTAGGAAGTGCAGACAACTCATTTGAGCTGCCATGTCCGTGACCAAAACGTGTTGGACACCAGACACCACTGGGACGTGTGGACACATCTAGGATACAGCTGCAGGCTTGTCCCAGCCCTTTTTTTTTTTGAAATATGATGGGACATGGCCGGGGTGTATTTTGGTTTTTGGATTTTGTTATATTACTATCCATTATTGCTTGTAAATTGATATATGTTTAACATTATATGAAAAATAAATGCTTAATAGATAAAAAATATAAATAAAAATATATTTAATAATTAATTAATATACATATTCCTGATGTGTCATGTCCTAATTTTTCAGAAATTGTTTTATCGTGCCATACTTGTGTCTGTGTCTGTGCTTACTGCTTAGGTGGGAACAAGCTATCAGCCATGCTGATTCATCAGATTTATGCTTTTCTTGACAAGATGAATTTTGGATGTTAAATATAATTTATTTAATTTTATTTTGGTTCTCCTTTGTAAAGACCCTGTGTTCCTGGGTATCACCCCTTTTGTGCCTTTTAATTGAATTTACTTATATAAAAAAAAGCTTTTAGAGTTACTGCAGTCAGCCAACATATACACAGTTGGTTTGATTCCTACACCCTGCAGGTGGAATACCATTTTTGTCACTGTCTGTAGAAAATTCTGTACTTTTATGTTGTATGACAAAAACTATATGCTATTTTAGTTCTTCAAGTTAAAAACAGTCTTAAATTATAGTGTGATATAATTGTTGTGGATAAATCAATTATTAGGGAAGTTTTGACAGATAGTTTCAGCAATTTTTTTTTCTCAATTCTATTGTAAATTGAGATTATTATAATCACAAAATTATTCCAATGTCCATATATTTTATTGTGCCAATACTAGTGGTTTTCATTTCTTCTTTGTGCTTGAACAAGAGAGCGTACCTGATATTTGTTTATGTTATAAGAAACACTGAAACAGAAAGAATTTTGACAAAACATTTCTTTACCATCGCATGAATGCAGTCACACAGATTTTCTCTATACATGCTCACACATATATTCCTTTTGGAAAGGTTCAATCATTTACTCAATCAAATCTTATTTTCAGGTAGAGTCTCTGCTCACAACACTATGTGATACAACTTCAATTGCAGAGTTTGAATTAAAGGTAAACATTTTGAAGTGCAAGTTATTCTGCAATGCAAGCATGATTTCAAAATTCATTTTCTTTTGTTACTAGGGGATGAGGATCTTCTCCTTATTCTAAATCTTTTTTTTTCTAATATTTTCTATTACTTTCCCTCATATTGTTAGCTTGATGGATTTCGGTTATATGTGATGAGGGACTTGAATGGGAAAATTGAACCTCCACCTTCCCAAATTCCTACTCCTGTCAGTGTAAGTGCAACTGCTGAAGCACCTGAAAATGGTTCTGTTTCTACATCTTTAGTCATCTCCAAGCCAGTACCTTCTTCAGGTGGTATTCAGACACTTCTAGAAAAAGCTGCAGATGAAGGCTTGGCCATACTTAAGTCTCCAAGGGTAATATTAACAAATTTATGCTTCTATACTAATTACTCAGTAAATTCTGGGAACTAAAAGCATGAATGGTGCAGGTGGGTTTTTTTAGGAGATCTAGAACTATAAAGGGCAAGCGTGCTCCGCCTCCATGCAAAGAGGTACTGGTTTATAATTTTTTTTGTGTGGAAAATATTACATTAACTCATTGGTGGTACTCTGTATAAACATAGGGCTGTTTTGAGAGCAGAGGGAAGTCAAACATTTTCCTTGATTAGTCATATCAATTGGAATGAGTCTTTCCTTTCAACTGCTTGTTTATAATGTTTGCTTTTAGTAGGATTTCCTTAAAATATAGTTATGTTTTAGGTTCAGTGATGAATTAGTTCATTTGGTCTGTGTTTTCTTTTGTGGTGCTTTGCTTTGCTTTTCCTCTCTTGATTTTCTAACACATATTCTATATCTTGTTTATTTATTTTGATAGGTAAAATACTCAAAAACTCCATTGATTTTTTAAACTTACATTGCATTATAAGACCATTGATAAGCATAAACTGTAGTATGTTATAAGAACGAAGTTGCTTTCATGTGAACTTTGGAAATTTAGGGAATCAGGTCATATAGTCCCATTTAAACCAATACCCAGGAAATATAAGACCAATGGCAATGGACAGGTGCTGCTTGTTTATAGTTTTTTTGGAGATTGAAATGAGTGTTGTAGTGTTCTATATTGTGATGTGACAGCTTTTCAAATTAGATACTGTCACAACACTAGTTCTGTTTTATTTTAGATTCCAGGCTGTAACCCTGTACCAGCCTTTTTGGATGCTAAAAATAACAGGGATTTTGCACAAATATGCCATTAGAAACTTTTTCTTACTGGGTTTGAGATAGTATTATGTATTAATTAATCTATTAATATAGAAATAATTCCTAATCAGTCGGTTAGGATTGATCTAAACCAACTCATTATGCATACGCATCAACATGCCAGCTATTAAACAACTTCTTAGAAAGACAAGACAGCCAATCAGAAATGTCACAAAATCCCCCGCCCTTGGGGGTTGCCCTCATGTGCAAACCAAGTCACCACCTGCCAACCCCTAGGTAGCAACTCCTGTAAACCTGTCACTGCCAGCCACTGATGGTCCAATCACCCAAATCACAAACCTGTGAACCAAACACCCAAATACCATTCCAGCTGCCAGACAGTGCCGTGGCAACTAATGGTGGAGCCACATGGGGTGAGAGGGGGTCATGGCTCCCCCAAGTTTTGGAAAATCCTTTCATATGTACAAAGTGTGTGATGACTGAGGATGTATGAAAGAGGTTTAGTTAGTTGGGCTTACGGCCCCTAAGTCTCAACATATATATACCCAAGTCTCAAAATATGTATGTATTTATGTATGCATATGTTAATACGATCTTATAAAAGCGTAATATTTTTCTTTTCCACTAAAAAATTTGAAGTCAGTTATCTATAGTTATATATGTTCACAACCCTATGATTATTAAGGTATACATATCAATCAAATAAATTGATTTGGCATTCATATAATTGCTATGACTACATCTCCTTAAACAACCACATCTTTTGAAATAAAATGTCTCATTCATTAAACCAAAAAAAAAAGACAAAAATGCAAAACTGAGGGCTCATTTGGTAGATGTGTTTAAAAACTGAAAATTGTTATTTGAAAACATTTGTGGAAATACGTGTGAGTCAAAAAGTGCTTTGAAATGCGTGAAATGTTGTTTAAAAACTGAAAATGGTTGTTTGAAAACACTAACCAAACACCCCCTGACTCTCTAACTTTCAACTTTTGTCATTTTAGTCCTCTAACTTTCAGCTTTTGTCATTTCAGTCCTCTAACTTTCAGTTTTGTCATTTCAGTCCTTTAAGTTTCAATTTTTATCAATGTAGTATTCCGTTAATTCTAAGTTACTAGCTGCCGTTAAAGTGACTTTTTTTTTTTTTTTTAATATTCGAAATTAAAAGAAAAAAACTGTTTAAAAAAAAAAAAAAAAACATTTAAGGGGACGACGTCTTTCCCTTTCCCTGAAATCAAAATTCAAAACCCAAAAGTCTATTTTTCATCTTCCGAACTTCCAAATTCCCATTTATTTCAGTTCAGCTTAGAGCAAGAAAGAAGTATGGGTGCAACAAGTAAAGCTTTTTTACTTTTTGGATGGTGGCAGCAAGTATTGGTGCAGTTGAGGCCTTGAAAGACCAAGGTGTTTGCAGATGGAACTATCCTCTAAGGTCACTTCCCCAGCATGCGAAGAACATTATCAGATCATACTATCAAGCCAAGAAACTCTCAGCTCAGTCTTCCATACAGAGCTAACAACCACACATCAAACCAAACAATACAAACAATCACAAAAGCAAAATTAACCACAAAAATCATTGAATCAAACACAATCACCATAATTCAATATAAGAAAAACTAAATAATTATCCATCCATATCATTTAATTACCTTGAAATATCTCAAAATTTACCAAAATATCCGAATTTTTTTTTTCAAAATTAAAATAAAAGAACGTCTATCTCTCTGTCTCTGTCTCTACCGGTCACACTCCATATCATCTAATTACCTTGATATTCTTCGTCTTCTTCAGGTCACACTCCGGCTCCTTCAGTGCCTTGATGATCAGAGCCGCCGCCGATGGCACCTTGGCCTGACGATTCTGCACAGTCAGCTTCACCGCGAACCGATCTTTGGGGTGAATGAACTCACAGTACCGACCTCACCTCCGGTGACTCGGTCTCTCTCTTAAACTCAGTCTCTCTCTCTCTCTCAAACCGACTCTATTTTCCTCAAAATTAGAAATTCATCGTGTGTTCTAGTTTTGATTTCAGGGGAAGGGGAATGTCGTTCCCCTTCAATGTTTTCTTTCTTTTTCTTTTTTTCTTTTTTTTTAATTCCGAAATTAAAAAAAGAAGAAGCCAAAATGGCATCGTTTTGGCTCACTTAACGGTAGCAAGTAATTGAGGTTTAACAGAATACTACATTGATAAAAATTGAAAGTTAGAGGACTGAAATGACAAAACTGAAAGTTAGAGGACTGAAATGATAAAAGCTAAAAGTTAAAGGGTCAGTTTTGCATTTTTGCAAAAAAAAAAAAATAGCCCAACAGCCCCAACCACGGCACCTTTCTTCTTAAACAACACTCTTGCTTTCCCTCTAATGCAAGTTGGTTCTGTTTTCCACTAAATTTCTTTGAGCAATGCTAGAACACTTTTGTCATGATGAGTTTATCATTCTCTAATCTCTTCTAATAACATTCTCATTATTATTCTGGCAGAAGCAAATTGTGAAGGAGGGCCAAGTGCTTTGCTATATTGAACAGCTTGGTGGGGAGCTCCCAATTGAGGTTTGGGTTTTGACCTGAATATTTTTATTGTATGTGCATGTGTTGAATGAG
This sequence comes from Quercus aquifolioides, assembly GCA_019022515.1. Classification (NCBI taxonomy): domain Eukaryota; kingdom Viridiplantae; phylum Streptophyta; class Magnoliopsida; order Fagales; family Fagaceae; genus Quercus; species Quercus aquifolioides. The sequence goes on from CM032328.1 coordinate 30,513,199, forward strand.
AGCAAAAGATTTTCTACTTTTCCCATCCTCTTCCACCTATTCTTTCTCTTCCGTCACTTTATGTCAAATATTTACTTTGCAAGTCCTTGTTTATTTATTTGTTTCTATTTTGTCTTTTCATTTTTTTTTCCTCCAGTCTGATGTATCTGGGGAGGTCATCAAGATTCTACGAGAGGATGGTGGTGAGTTTGGCGTCTTTGGATGTCTTTTTATTGTTGGGTTTTTCTGCAAATTTCACTTCATATGTTCCCATTTGATCTGCTTTGCTTTACAGACCCTGTTGGATATGGTGATGCTTTGATTGCAATCCTTCCATCATTTCCTGGAATAAAGAAGCTTCAGTGATTTGGCCAAACTTTCTCTTGTTCATTCCACACGACGCTTTGCAAGGATTGTATGCCTCAAGTTTATACCATTTTCAGTTGAAGATGATATGCCTTAGCTTTCACGTTGCAATTATGTGATCAGCATACAGATTTAGTGATTACATTGAAGACAGAGCTTTGAAAATTGTTAATAAGTGGAATTGAAAAATAGATATGTGGAAATCATAGCACATAGATTATTTAATTTATTTTTTTCTTTTGAATTTTGCAAAGAAGCTAATGTCGAGTTAGACCTCAGGTTTGGTGAGATCTAGTCTCAACTCTTTTTTTTTGGCATCTCCCGTCTTATGTTCCAACTTTCTGATATATAATATATTTGTCTAACAGCTTAGGTAATTTCCATACACTAGACAGAGAACTCAGCCTCTCATGGCTGCGCATCGAACCAAAAACTCATGTGGGTGGTGCATCTTGTTCATAATTTTGATGAACCTATACAAACTGGCTATGCATATGACTGATTTATTTTATACTTATAATGAACCTCTTTATCTTCTAGTTTTTGTTGCTAAAATAATGAGCCTTTTATCATCCTTGTATTATATTGGGAAAAGGAAAATTAAAGGCATTATAATCTTTAGTAGCAGTGTCTATTATTACCAATACAACTTAGAGATTGCCTGTTTTCTAGAATTAAAGCAATCTAGCTACTACATAATTTAGGTTACTTTTCTCTACTTTAATGCATAAAAACAAGGGGAAAAAATCATTCAATAAACCATGCGAGGCAATTAGCTCACAGCCTCACACTCCAGAGCATCCACCCACTATAAGTACCACTAGTCTATAATCATTGTTGGTAAACCTAAATCAATAGGGCCTAAAAAATTATAATCAAAATAATAGAACCTAAAATGAATAAAGATTGTAGCAAAATTTACCTAAGATACATCTATGAAAAATTGAAAAAAAGTAATTTCTGAGGAAGGTACATACAATGTGACTGGTGGAGCTAATGCCTAAAGGTGGATGTGCTTCGGCCGATGGGGATAGTAGTTAACATGAAAGCTGTTTAACAAGTTGTTGGGAATTGAGACCAAAACCACATTTATTTGGGCTCAGGCCCAATATGTGACAAGTTTTTCTATGCAAAAGTTGGCTTTTATATATATACACACAAACGTGTATAACATTTTTACAATAAATCATAGTTGACAGAATACAAGTTTTTTATTTGAATCTTACAATAAAATTACTTTTATGCTGACTAGTAACAACAAGTAACAATCTATCATGTAGAATTTGCTGTGAAAGTATTGTAAAAATGTCGTGGACATAGCATTTCTATATCTTTTAGCATAAATTATTACAAAAAATTTATAGTTTTCAAGAGGTTGTCATAGAAGGTGATGAACCTTTAAATTCTATTTGCATTGATGGGTTAGTAGTAAAAGTAATGTTTTGTTGAGTATAGTTCCATTTCGGTTGGAATGGCCGATATTTTTAGTGCAGGTGACCCCTTATTGTGTAATGTTTCAGATGAAATTTTGACACTCCAAACTAAATGGGTGTTCCAAACCGAAATTGATATTGTTGGCTTTCTTGTAATTTGCGTTCAGTTCGATGCCCACTTTATGGTTACTTAGGTAACGGTTTTCTCTTAATGTTTCTCACCTCATGTGACAGTAAAAAGTAAGTAACATGTGTCCAAAGGTCATGTACAATGCACGTGATTAGATGGGCTTTTGGTCACATGTTACTTTCTTTTTACTGTCACATAATAATAGTTGCATACTAATATGCAGCAAAACCTTTTCCATTTTAATATTGTTGAGCCATGGGTATTTTGGACCTTATAGATAAAAGTAGGCAGCAACATTGAGCATTAACAGAATAACACTAATTATGTTGGGGAAAAAAAGAAGCAAATTATGAATTAGGAAGCAAGTCATCGGTTGATTACCCAATTTTATGATGATTTAATAGGAAAAGCATATCAATGACAAGAAGAAACATATTCTATAGCAAGCATTAATGACAAGAAGAAACAAATTCTTTTGGAGGAATTTCTCTTCTCTTTAGTAATTATTGGTCTTGGACCAGTTCCATTTAACTTAGGGTATTCTTGAATACTGCTTATTTTACTAAAACTGAAAAATTATTACTGAAAGTACTGTAGATAAATGTAAAAATTAGTTGAAATAGTACAGTGAGCCCATGAATAGTGTCAAAAAGTGCAGTAAGGCCTATGAATAGTAGCAAAAATAAGCCAAATAGTGAAATAATTTTCATTTTTAATCCAACCCAAATGCACACTTAGTGAGTGTTTGGATTCATGTTTGCGCGTCTGCGTTTTCACTTTTCAGCGTTTTCCTCTTTTTTTTTTTTTTTAGCCGCAGTTGTTGACTTTTCTCCTGTGTATAGTGCATATTAGTGGGTCCCGTGCACAGTTCACGGGACCTACAAATTTCATTTTTCAACAATTTTTTCATTAAAAATGGGTCTCATGGCACTATTCACATATTTAAAAATTATTTTATTACAGTGTTTTCAATTTTTAGTAAAATAAGTTGTATTTAAATGGACCTTAGTTTTGATTTTTCTTTTTCTACTGTTTACTATTTATTATTCCTCATGAATCGCATGCCTTACCGCAGTTTATAACATTTTAAGTTCTGTTGGTTTGTACCAATGTTGGTATGAAAACAAGATAAGCTATGAAAAACAGAAAATGAGCGAAGCTAGGGAAAATAAAATATTTTATTACAACTTAGTTACAAACGATAGAAACGAGTGTTCTATTAATTGTAGTAAAATATGTAGTATCTTAAATATATATTTTTGGGTGAAAATTACCTAATGCTTAACCCTGATTTAGGATTGTCCATACTACATTGTAGTACCACATGTTTGGTGACTTTTTTCAACTATTAATAAGCCTAACAATATACTTATCAGGGAAAAAAAAAAAAAAAAATTCCATATCTACATGTTTAGGAGGGTGTTTGGTTGGGGTAAAAACAGGAAGGATGGAAAACAAGGAGAGGAAAATAGGGTGGAAAATTGAATTTTCTCTTATTTGGTTTAGGAGAGAAAACAAGAGAGACAGAAAATAGTGTGGAAAATAATCCCTCCGGACCCACATTTTTTTGTCCTCCCAATTTGGAGGAAAATTAAGGAGAAAAGATGATGAATGATGTAATTTACACAAATATCCTTACTTTATGGCACTCACCTACCCCTTTCACTTTCCCATTACACCTGTGACCTGATTAACCTTTGGACTCTTCATATATATATATATAATTTTTAAAATATCTTGCCCATAAATTTTAAATTATATATAATAATAAAGAAAAGTAATATATAATGTATATGTATTTGTGTTAATTTTATATTATTTAATGAGTGTAAATATATCTATTTCTTATATATTATATAACAAGGATATAATAATCAATTCATATAAACTACATTTTCAATCCTCCCCTTTTTCTCTCTAACCAACCAAAAAAGTTTTCCACCCTCCAACTTTTCCACCCCTCCAACCAAACACACATGAGAGAAAACCAAATCTTTTCTATCCTCCCACTAATTTTCCATCATCCTACTTTTCCACTCCTCCAACTAAACGGACCCTAAGCGTAGTAATGACCACACCAGGTGCTTAGGAAGGTGAAAATCGTTATATTTGAAGGGGGCGGGCGGGTGGAGGGATTGAATTAGTTCAACCAAAAGAAATGTAGTAAAATAATTTGATAATCCAAAGTTATGCCTTTCATCTCTATGAAAATTGCTTGGGTTAGATCACATTTGATCAAAGAAAGGAGTTTATGGTTGGTGAAGTCTCCACAAGATTGCTCTTGGGACTGGAGGAAAATATTAAGGCTAAGAGAGCTAGTGAGGCTTTTATTAAATTCAAGGTGGATGATGGATCTAGTATTTCCTTGCGGTATAAAGGTTGGCATCCTAATGGCTTTCTGTACCCAAGTTATCGTCATTTTGCATTCTATGATGCAACTAATTCCATAAATGCCAATTTGGTGCAAGAGTGATAAAGGATAAAGCACGGTCACAGAATCCTGCTAGGTCTTAAGATCATGCCAAAGTCCGGTGTATACTGTTTGAAGGTGATTTGGTTTTCAAAATCAATCCCTAAACATGGATTTATATGTTGGCTAGCAATGAATGAAAGATAAGCTTAATGGGGGGAAATGGGGGAGACTCTGCGTGTGTACTTTGCAGATTGTGTATTGAGAGGAGGGACTATCTCGTCTTTAAATGTTCATTTGTCAAAAAGAATCTGTGAAAGAAGCTTTTGTTGCCATGAGAGCTTGGATAATAATTGGGATATTATTGTTGGTTGGGCAGTAGAGCACTGGAATGAGAGGTCTTTGTGTACTCTTTGGTGTAAATTGGGGTTTAGTCCTACTATGTACCATGTATGGAATTGGAAGGAGAGGAATGCTATGCAATTACTCATCAAGGAAAATATCAGCAGAGGATCAAATAGTGAAAGCAATGCGAAGAGAGGTTAAGGCCAGGCTGGAGATTCTGCTGCTAAGTGCATCATTTCTGCAATAGGAAATTTTAAAACATTGGGAAATCATGAGTTCTCGAGTTTGTTTGGCTTCTTGTATTGAAGGATTCTCCTGGGTTCTGTGTAATTTGTGGTTTTCTTGTACTTTTGATATTGAGTATTGGGTGATTGTTGGGGGGTCTTCTGTAGGTTTTGGCTACTGGTATTGGGTGTTTCTCCTGGTTATGTGTACAATGTGATTTTTGTACTCCAAGATTCCTTTATTTATAAAATTTCTGCTTAATTATTCCCAAAAAAATAGAACAAGAACCTTACTAACTCTGGAGCTTCTCTTGGGAAATCATGAGTTCTCTTGATTTATACTTCGAGATTTCTTTCCAATAATCTTACTAACTCTGGAGCTTCAAGCTTAATTTTTCAAATAGACCAAGAGAGCATGTCTTTCACGAACAATTTTTGAAATTTAGTCCTTCCCTTCCAATAACCCTCAATTGACATAATGAAGATAGAAAATACAGCAGATAATATGTGCATGATAAGAATATTTAAGAATCAAGATTACATTATATAACAATGTTTTGCAGAAATGCCAATGAGCTCTAGCTCAACAAGCAGCTCCTCCCCTTGCAAGTGCTAGGTGGACAATGAGGTTGTGGATTCAAGACCTACTGATTGTGTCACTTACTAATAAAAAAAAAAAAAAATGTTTTACAGAAATTACAAATGAAGATACGTGATTAACAGCATTCTCAGTATTCTCTATGTACCTTTTTCAGCAGATTGCATCCACTTAATAGTTGTCCTGACCAATGCATCCATTGGGTCAATACATTTCTTAAGAAGTGGATCGTCCTGAGGCAAAAGATCCTGCATATCATCAGAGGCAATGATGACGGAGTTTACTGCCCTCACCAAAAGAACTTGGAGAGAGATTCTCAACAGGTTGCTCGCTCCTTCCATGTCCTTTCTGCTTAAAGCTTCAGTTGCAGGAATAACAGTATGTTCCATAGTTGCCTTATCTGGCAGCACAACCTCAAATCCCTGCACATAGAGAGGAAAAGATGAACAATACTTACTTGCAAGTTGCAATTGTCAAAAAAGAATGTACTGAATTTATCAGATTTCAATTTTCATGTAGTAACTAAAACTTACTAAGCCTGCTCATAGTTTCATCTTCTAGAACTAAGGGGCCAAGAAGTTCATATGGAATTGAAGAGGTTGTTCATAAAAGGAATAAATCATAATGAAATGGCAATGAAGTCAACTTTTTAAGTAAAATGTAGGTTATCCTGCTCATATGCAAAATATGCCAAAGAATGTTCTTATACATCATAAGTAGAAGTGAACAGAATGATCAAGCCAAAAAAAAAACTGTAGAGCAGAATAGTGCCCACTGCCCAGCCAAAAAGAAAAAAAAATGTGTTGACTTTTTAAACATCCTTCCCCACAAGCAAAAAACAAAAACGAGGGGCGGAGTCATTGTCAGGCAAATTAGCAAACAGTAGGATGGTGAGATTCTCCAACATAAAATTTATATAAAGGATTAATGCAACTTCTAGGAGAAACATGATTGAACTCTATTGAAACTTTGTGTACAACAAAAAAATATATATTTGAGCAGCTGACCCCCATTTCCATTTTTGCAAAGAAGGAAAGCTAACAAACCTTCATCTCACACTTAGCACTTTCTGATCCAAAATTTTCATAGGTCATACATGCCCTTATGCCCAATCATTACTCAAAAAACCACTTGCTTGTATGACTAAATAAACAAACTGTGTAGAATGAATCATCATTTTTAAAAATATTACAATTTCTGAAATTTGAAACGAGATTTTGAGAATTATTATGGTACTGTGTAGGAGCAAATTGTTTTATGAGTAGTACCCTGTGTACTTTGTTAAATTTTGCTGATGAATAAGATTTGTTACTTATCAAAAAAATATCTTATAATAAGTATTGAATTATATACTCCCAAAAACTAGGATAATCCACGGCGTGGAGATAGAGTGAGAGAGATCGGAGTGGCTGAAGTGAGTAAGTGTTTTGGATTTTTTGCTTTTCATGTTTTCCTCTTACATCAAAACAACAAGTTTTATATATTTATATATTTTTTGAGCCACTCCATATCCATGTTGTGTCCCGCCCATATCCCAGCTGTATTAGGCCATTTAAAAAAAAAAAAAAAAAAAAAAGGGCTTGGACATGGCAGCCTAGATGCCGCATTTGTGCTTCCTAGGTCCACGCTAAGATAAGGGGCAAGAGAACTTTTCAGCCAGACCTTACCATAACCAACCTCATAGATCCCATTTACTCTTTACACTGATGTATCATATTCTTTAAGCCAGGCCATCATAAGAAAGCACACTAAATCTTTCTGAAGTGCAGCTTTCATCCTCTCACTTTGGAAAGACTTATTAGTGTGCTCTCTTGTGATGGCCTGGATCTGTTTGGATAAACCCTAAAATTAAAATTTTTGGTCCAATCTATGCCACACTTAATTTGAATTTATTTTTGTTTCCTACAATCATTTTCCAGGCTTCCAGAGGATGGAATATAGTCTTCAAAGCTTTCTATATTAGGGAATAGTACTGTGTTTCACCTACACACATTCACAAAACCATCTTCTTTTCCTCCCATGGAGACTCTAAAGACCCCTACTTAAGGAAGAAGTCTCAACCCTCTCCCAACAACGACCACACAAAACTGTA